>JAZEWU010000001.1:33251422-33276551 GCA_036362915.1 Geotria australis
TCTCTGGTCTCTTTTCAGCTCCAACAACTTCTACTTGGCCATGCTGCTCTTCATGCTCTTCCTCTGCATGCTGCCCACCATCTTCTCCATCGTCCGATACCGCCCGTCGATCGGATGCGGCCCGTTCAGGTAACGCCGCCTCCCTCTTCTCACCGTTACATTTACTTCATCTACACCACTTCTCTAGCTAATGAAATATAACGCATTCATAATAATAATAAGTACATATATTTGTCCAGCGTCATATTTCGCAGACAGTGCCACGAATCGGAGGCCTTTGGTGATGCTTGAGTGTAGACCACATATGGGCACATTCAGAGATAATACCAGCAAACAAGCCTCCCTTCTCACCAATCCTCAAACCTCCTTTCCATCTCCCAAGCAATTTATATTCAAATTCACGGCATCTATTCGGCTAAACGGAGATAAATTGAAAACCAGCGTATCCAGCTCTCCGAGTTGTTTTCGGGTGACACCGCGTGTCGTTCAGCGCGACGTCCCATATTTCGCTCCGCGTGCTGGGACCTTCCTCAGGAACATTTGTCACTGAAGCCGCTCAGACCGAGCGGAGCGAAACGTCGGGCCTTGTTCCGAACAGGACGCAGTACGACCAGCGAAACACGATGCAGCCGTACCATCGTGTGTCGTAGCTGTGTGATGTCGTATCAAGTGTGTGATGTCACTGAGTGAGGAGCGTGCCTAACCGCTCGCTTTTGCCGTCAGCGGCCAGGAAAAGATCTACGACATCGTGTCGGATACGATCAAGACGGAGTTCCCGACGTGGTTCAACTCGGTGGTGAGCTACGTGACCACGCCCGTGGTGATCCTGCCCGCGCTGCTGCTGCTCTTGTGAGTGTGCCAGCCTCGTGGCTCTTGTGTTTCAGCTTCTGGTTCATGTGAGTTGTGTAAGGTTGTGGTTCTTGTATGAGGCTGTCTCTGCACAGGTTACGTAGGTTTTCTGCCTGTGTAATGTTGTGTGTAACGCTGTCTGGAAGGCGTTAGTGGGGTAACGATATCCATCCATTTTCTAAACCGTTTGTCCTGGTGAGGGTCGCGGTGGCAGCAGTCCAAGGAGATTGGACCAGACATCCCTTTCCTCAGCAACAGATTCCAGCTCTTCCTGGGGGAATCCCAGGCGTTCCTAGGCCAGCCGAAGGATATAATCCCTCCAGCGTGTCCTGGGTCGGCCTTTAGGTCTTCGCCCAGTAACGATATATATTCATATATTAATTGCGCTTATTAAGCTCACGATATCTGCATTGGTGCTCATAATAGTCAATGTGTTTCACATCATATTTACACGTTTCATGTAACAAGTTTTAGTGATTGGTATTGTCACTTCTTATTTTTTTTTCACTACGTTAACTAAAACAAATTTTCGATGGTTGAATCAAATCGCAAACCATAAATTATAACAGGGGGACAGGGTGCGAATCTTTAAAAACCTCTGTTATTTATCACACATAATTTGCCAAGACAGCACAATTTTTCTAAGGCCAGAGCCAACTTCTAAATTATAATCTCGGCGGAGAAAACTCATTCTATCCTCTCTGTGTCAGTGCCACGAGTGGAGAGAAGTTGCCCCCTGCTGTCTCAAATCGCACCGCTGTCCCGCTTGACAATGCTGGAGCGGTGAAACAGAGGAAAGCCTTAACTGAGCCTCGAGACGCTTTTTCAGTAGGGGGACCTGCTTGTAATAATTAGCCACTTCCATACTTTTACACGCAGTGATGACATTACCACTTCTCTATATGTGTACATGTTCTGTGAGCTTAAAAATCGATGTTCACCGATGGCTTGATGCACCCCTATTAACCGTAGAACATATGCATATATTCCCTCTACACCAGTGGTTCTTAACCTTGACTGCAGCCTGCACCCCTTTGGTTCTCAAAATATGTTTTTGCACCCCTTATCAATGAATACATATATAATACAATACGTATACAATAAAATAAATGCTAAAATATGGCATGTCTCGCACCCCAGCAAGGGCATCTCGCACCCCCAGGGGATGCATGCACCCCAGGTTAACAACCGCTGCTTTAAATAAAACGGCAGACTTTAAACACGTCTCATCAGCACTGCGCTGTGTCTGTCCTGCGCGCAGCATGCTGATTTACTACCTGCAGTCCATCGCAAGGTCGCTTAAGGTCACAAACAACGACCTGAGGCTGCAGCTTCAGTACGTAAGTACCGGCATGGATCACGCCGCAATCCCAAAAACGAAGTCACCGGGGCCACGCTGACCGATAAGCCTGGAACCACACAGAGATGGAACCGCGTGGTGTGTAAGCCAGGCGGCAGTGGTGTGGCCATCTGGTGTGCAGGCGGTGCAACTGCACCAGGCTGCATGGGGCAGAGAAGCCTCGGTGCTCGGCTACGAAGACAGGGGGATATTAGATATGAGGTCCCCATTTCATTCCTTGCATTAGGGCCCGTGCCCACCATGCTGCTAAGACCCTTAACAAAATACAATGATTTCCTGTTTACCTTTAACAAACGGTAGGGTGAGGTGCTGTTAGCAAGCACCTATAAAGGCCAACACAGGAGGGTGGGTGGTCAGCACCACGCCTTCGCCACCTTTGTCTTCCTAGTGGCGATGTTTACACCCGATGAGGTAGCTATTCGGTGTGCAGGCAGTTTTATGGAACCGGTGCCTGGTTGCTGGAGGGGTTCCGATGCTGGGCTATATGAAGAGGGGGGGGGGGCATTAAATATGGGCCCCATTCATTCATTGCTATGATGTAGGTTTTCACGGCTCGATGAATAATAATTGCTCTGCAAAGCTCTTCTTTCAGAATAGCTGTGTAAACTGTTCCTCTTTTCTCCAACATGGGAGGTGAAACGTCGTGAGAGAGAAAGCAGGAACACTCGACACGGCTCTCCTGAACGAACAGCTATGGAGAGCAATTCTCATTTATTCCGTGTTTAAATTCCAGATGCAACTTTCCTTTCATGGTAGCCGTGGCCAGCAATAGAACTCGGGTTTGTGGGTTCACAGTGTGGTAGGGTAACCACTACATTACTGCTCCAATCCCATCGTTTTATGATTTTGTTTTGCAGGAACGCACAGAGGACAAAAAGAAAGTTTTCCAAATGGCAGCAGGTACGTTTTGTTTTTTAATGTCGTAATTTTGTGGGTGTGAATTTACGATGGTGCAATTAATCACGTAGCAATTCCTCTCCGCTCTACGAATGCAAATCTCACGTTTGCAGGCATGGCCTGTTAGAAGCTGTGGGACAGTAGTCGTTCGAGAGCCACTCTAATCACAGTCTATAAACGAAACAGCAGACAGCCCTGCTTTACCAAATGAGACATATAACTACAAAGTTTGTCATCTCAAAAACGTCTCATCACCATCACCCATGATCTATAGACTGCTGGATGAAGGGCATTGTCAGCCCGCAGTATCTCGTGATAGATCCCGCACACAAGCTGGTTACACAAGCTGGTCTCATTGCTCCATCATCTCACCATTATTTGGGGTACCACCGCAAAATATTGATGTGGGTTTTCACGGCTTGATGTATGACAATCGCTCTCAAGAGCTGCTCTTTCAGCATAGCCGTGTCGAGCGTTCCTCTTCACTCTGCAACGAAAGAGGAACCCTGAACACGACTATCCGGAAACAGCTCTTGAGAGCAATTCCGCAACTCTACCGTCAATCCTGACCACAGTGTGCCCACCCACGACCATGTTATTTTCCCGCGTGCCGCATCCTCTGGGCATCTCTCTTCGTCCGACCTCGCCTCGCCGCTCGCTCCGCAGCGCGCCTGCAGGAGGGCGGCGAGCGCTCCTCCCCGACCCACGAGCCGCAGAGCCGCGGCTCGTCCACGCCGTCATCGCCCACGCAGGAGACGCTCTTCATCCCGTCGGTGGAGTCCACGCCGGACATGCCGCGCTCGCACAGCCACGCGGCGGTGCCGGTCGCCGGGCCGGTCGCCGCGGCCGCGACGCCGCAGGCCGTCGCCGCGGGCAGCGGGGGCAGCGGCGGCGGCGGCGCGTCGGCCGGCGCCCGCCGAGGAGATTCGACGCCCGAGCCGGTGGGGCGCCCGCGCGGCGGGGGCAACGAGCAGGCGCACGCCAGGACGCCGGCCGGCCGGAGGCGCGCCGTGGTGGGGTTCCGGCGCGAGGGCTCCGTAGCGGAGGCGGCGGTGGCGGCGGCCGTGGCGGCCACGAGCGGCGGCGTCGTGAGGCCCAAACCCGTCCCGCCGATGTCGCGGGGAGCGCACCCCGGCAAGAGCGGCTCCACGCCCGAGATGGCGCGGTGTAGGCCGGGCGCGAGCGGACACACGCGTGAGCGAGCGAGCGAGCGCGGACACGCGCGCGCGGGAGTGTAGTCGTGCGGGTGGGCGCCCGGCTGGGGGGAGCGAGTGTGTCACCGCAGTTGGGATGTATTCATCGTCATCATCATCGTTGTCAGAAACCGCTTAATCCTGTACAGGGTAGCGGTGAGCCGGAGCCTAATCCCGGGAGACAAAGGGCGCAAGGCAGGGCTATACCCAGGATGGGACGCTAGTCCATCACAGGGGATGTATTCAAGGCGTAATTTTAGCTGGGTCTGGCCGGGTCAGCATAATTATAATAATAATAATTTACACTTCTAAGCACTCATAAGCACCTTTTATATTATGTAACTGAAATATAAAAGGTGAAAAGGTAGATCATATTAATAACTAAAATGAAATAAAACAGCAGCGAAAAAAAGTCCATGCAGGGCAATGTACTGTCTTGCTGTGACTGTCCTTCAAAAATATACCATGTGAATTTCAAGATAACAATATTTAAACACGTTCATCCACGACTGATTATATGACTATACTGTACTTGAATTTACAAGTAGGAGCTATAAAATGGTATAAGATCAGCATCACCAAGCACATATTGATTAACTTTTACTTTGCAGTGTTCACACAACGCATTGTAATTAGCTCTACTTTTCTCTATTGCATCGTGTAACGCCTTCCTATGGGGAGAAATATCTCATTACTTTGTTGGCTAGTTACATTTCACAGTCACCATCAGTCGTTTGCATGAAATGTGTTTACAGGCTTCAGGAGCTTGTGAATTTTATAACCAAGGGCCACATTTATATTTTATATTTGGTAGTTCATATAATATTTATATGGCATCGATGTAGCAGTTTGGTGTGAACGTTTATTTGTGTTTATCGAACCACAGGCTTCGATTTAAACACAGCAAAGAAAAGCACGTGGCAACATTATCAAGGGACATACGTGTACACGACACACACAACATCTCAATCTTAAGCTGAATCAGTTTTCTCTACGTCACATGTTTCACAAACATCAAGCATATGCCGCTTGTAAGCACTTTATTTGAACAGAAGTGAATTGTTAAACCCGGAATTCTATATGTACATCCCTTTTGTCAACCCACTACTGGATGAGGCCTTCCCCATACCCTGTGGGTCGCGGTGGTTCTTTGACCAAATTTCACTTCGTTGTTCAGTGTGCGTCGATAAAGATAGATGATAGATAGATGTTTATTATTACAGCAGAAAAATACCCAGTGAGCTTGCAAGCTCTTTACGGGACTCCCGCGACACAACAAACATATGAGTTGTTGACAATAATAAAAATATATACAAGATTCATAAATAACCAAAAATGTTAATCAACAAAAAAAATTACACGTAGCGTCGCACACATTTTTCAATTAAATTAGTCCGAAATACATAGCATTGCACACGTTTGTTTTGTTTTTCTCCATTGCGATAGTGAAAAAAACTAAAGCACATTAAGGGCCGTGACGGATTGAGAAACGCCGCCGCTGAGCCGCCGCGCGTCGTTTGTCTGTCGCCGGCAGCGCACTTGGTGGAGAGCGCGAGGCCGCGGCCGCCCAGGTCCCACGGCCACGCGGCGCCGCACCCGGAGCGAGTGCTCGAGGCCAGGAGGCCGCAGGTGGTGACGCGGGAGCCCGGCCGACGACCTCCCGGGGCCTTCTTCAGGTGCTCACGAAACGGGCCAACTAGGCAGCCGCCTAAGGCGCAATAAAAATGTGTATATCTCAGAGAAGCTTCAGGGACTTTGAAATTATATTTAGGATTTTTTATTCATCCATCCATTTTCTAAACCACTTGTCCTGGTGAGGGTCGTGGTGGCAGCAGTCCAAGGGGAGTGAACCAGACATCCCTTTTTTCAGCTCTTCCTGGGGGATTCCCAGGCGTTCCCAGGCCAGCCGAAGGATATAATCCTCCCAGCATGTCCTGGGTCGGCCTCTAGGTCTCCGCCCAGTGGGCCGTGCGTGGTAGACTTACCGGGGGAGACTTTCTGGGGGCATCCTTACCAGATGCCCGAACCACCTCAACTGGCTCCTCTCAATCCGAAGTAGTAGCGACTCTACTCTGAGGTGTGAATTTGTAGCTGGGGCGCGGATCTCACAAAAGACCCATCGGCTAAAAAAACCTACCGTTTAAATCATTCCCGAAGACGAACGCATGTTGAAAAAAGTTAGATAATCCACGCGCGCACACAACCGGTTTAAACGGCCGTAATCCAGGTTGACCTGGCTGGTTGCCCCACGATGCTGGGCAATATTGAAGCAGTTTTATTTCTGGCTGAATGCCCTTCCTGGCGCCAACCTCATTTAGTCGGAGGGTGTTCGGATCAGTATTTATCTGGAAACTCCCACAAGACCTCTTCACCAAGAGAGACCCTAGCAGGCTTACTGGACTTCGACACCTGTTCACCAAGAAAGAATATACCAGGAGTGGAAACATAGCTGCGGCGTTCATCGAAACACGAACATCCCTCCACCCACGATAAATTTCCAATCTTTCTCCGAACGCGTTTTAACTTGTGATACCGCGCGTGTTGTGCAGACCGCCGCCTGGTGGCATGGAGTGGCTGGGCCCGGGCCCCGCCGGGTACCTGATGCGCATGCCGGGCGGCATGTACGTGTCGGAGCGCCACGGAGACCCCTACCTGCAGGAGACCGAGCTCCTGCTGCCCATCAGCCGCAAGGCACAGAGGATTCTGGGATACTACCCCGGCGAGCCTGTGCCGAGGCCGGTCCGGTGAGTGTCGCCGATAAAATTCGTGGCAGGGTGGCGCAGTGGTAACATCCGCGCCTCACAGAAAGAATGGTCCAGCCCGAGGCGGTTCGATTTCCGCCTTGGGCGCCTTTCTGTGTGGTGTTTGTGTGTTCTCCCTGTGTTCTGCGTGGGTTTCCTCCCACAACTGAAACAAAAAACTACTCATTAATTAGTTGGCCGATAACATCATAATATATAGGAAGCAGTGTGTGGCAATATGGCGCCGGCAAACCGCCTGGCTGCCTCCTCCGCCTCTGTGCGCTTTCCTCGCGCCTCTGAGTCGTTCTCTCGTCGAATGAATATCTTCGACATTGAATGAATATGTGCGTGTTATAAATGTTAAAATAATTCATTAAAGTTAGAGAACGGGTCGCGGAAGCAGATTTCTGAGACACGTTCGAGTGACCTCACACAGCAGAGGGCGGCAGTACTTTCCCACCAACTCTTCCAGATCGCCAGGTCCTTTGTTCCCGATGAAGCTGATTGCAACCATCAGCGAAACGTCGTACCTCAATCGTAATTGTTGCGGGTTCGCTCTCCAACACACCCGTGTGATGCTGAAGTAGTAACGAATTGGCACGTTTTGTTCACGTGACAACCCTTTACTAACTGGCCGTGTCGGGTGGAGGCGGTTTTACGAGGCTTATTTTTACGTGCCCTATCCCATAAATTCAATCCAATTGAATTTCAACTTTGTTGTCCCGTCAAATGTACAGGACATATAGAGGATCAAAATGCCGTTTCTCTCAGACCCCGGTGTTGGCATATACTTGGACAAGGGTTTAAAAAAAACTAAGATTAAAAAAACAAAATACGACGTGCGGGCGCGTAGGTACGCCTCTCCTCGGACCCGCGTCGTTCCGCGGCTGCTTCCGCCGCACCTGGAGGCCAAGTGTTACCGCTCGCGCCACGGGCCCCCGCCCGGCGCGGTTCACGCCGCGTCTCCCCGTGACAAGCGGCGCCGCTCCACGCGCGACTTCCACGGCGCTGAGGAGCGGCCGCCCTCCCGCGACCACCACCACCACCATCACCACCACCCGCAGCAGCAGCAGCAGCAGCCGCACTACTACCCGCAGCCGTCGCAGCAGCAGCACAGGCACCGCCGCCGCGTGGAGAGCATGCGCGCCGCGCGCTTCTACATCGGCGAGGAGAACCGCTCGCGCTACTCGGACGAGGAGGAGGAGTACGAGGACGAGGGGGACCCGCGGCCGGGGATGTCGCGCGCGCAGACGCGGGTCTTCACGGCCGAGACGCACCGAGCTCCCGACACGCACCGGGCTCCCGAGGGCGACCTCCTCCTGCCGGAGCCCGACGACCTGCGATGGCCGTCGCCGCCCCCGCCGCCCGCGTCGCCGCCGCAGCCGCCGCCTCCCGCGCAGCCGCAGCCGCAGCCGCCGCAGCAGCCGCAGCAGGAGTCGGGACGCCGGTCTCACACGTCGGCGTCGAGCCGCGAGTCGTCGCGAGGGCAGCGTCCGGGCGGCGAAGCGAGGTCGCTGCCGCTGCCGCCGACGCCGGCCGCGCTCGCAGCCGCCCACCCGTCCGAGTCGGACATGTCCAACGCGTCGAGCAGCGACCAGCAGCACAGCGGCGGCACGGACCAGTACCTGCACATCCACCCGCACCCCGAGCGGCGGTCTCAGGCGGCCGCGCAGGCCGCCAACGCGAAGAGGGGGCGGCCGAGGCTCAGCGGCAGCGGGGAGGAGGCCGAGCGGGCCTCAGTGAAAACGTCGAGCGGCGGGCGGCCCGACAAGGGGCAGCGGAGAGCCGAGCCCGGCGTGGAAGAGACGCCCGCGGCGGGCAAGAAGGCCACGGACTTGGTCTGCTCGAACGTCTGAACGGTGAAGACATGCTGTATTGATGGTTGCTCTGCAGAGCTGTTCTTTCGGGATAGCCGTGTCGAGCCATCTCCCTCGCGACGTTTCACCTCCCACGTTCGAAGAGTCATCAGGCGTTATGCTTCCAACGTGGGAGGCGAAACGTCGCGAGGGAGAAAGGGAGATCGCTCGACGCGGCTATCCCGAAAGAACGGCTCTGAAGAGCAACCATCATGAATCGAGCCGTGAAAACCTACGTCAGTACAGATGCTGTAATGCCAATCCCGATAGTGGAAGATTGTAGGTATTTACAGAGTTGGCTCGAGTACATCCAGTGTTGAATAATATGACAACAAACACAGCATTTTCTCAGTCGACTTGTTCATGAACACCTCTGCGCAAACCTTGTCGATGATGGGGGTTGTTTCACCGTATGCCATGTTGCTAGTCAGTGCAGGTTGGCGAAGTGAGCTCTCAGCACTGGTTCAGATATCACTTGCCGCTGGTTTTAGACAAGACATCATTATCATTAATATCAATCTGCAAAGACAAAACTATTGCAAAGTGCAAATCTGAATTAAAGAATGTGATATTAAAAATAGCAACAGCAATAAATGGGCATTGGTTATTTAAAATAATATTGCATTGTGGAAAATGTATTTTCGATACTCTTGAGAAAAAAATATGTTTTTGTTCACAATAGAATACGTTGAGGAATGCGTACAATTGCGTACAATGCGTACAATCGTTATTGACATGCTGTTCTCTCCAATGCCCTTGTGCAGCGCTTTGTGACCCTCGGGTGAAAGGCGCTCTATAAAATGCTATTATTATTATTATTCCAATAATGAAGAAAAAAACCATCATCAGCTTGCCCTGGTAGTTTAAAGCAATACCAATGTTTGGAGGCCGTTATGTAACCTGCAAAGCTGTGACCCAGCACATCCGTTAATTTACCCGTATGTCCAGTCTTGACCGATTTGTGAATAAAATCATCCTTGCACTGTTATATCGGTTTGTGTCTGTCTTCAAAAAGTGCCATTATCAGCAAATGCTACTTTTACAGAATGAGCGGTGTCTTCAGCACCTTTAGCCAATTATAATCAGGATTACAGCAAACCATTCAATTCCGTGGTAATTGAGAGTTATTGCAATTAATTAGGAATGCCACAATTACAGCTCTAAGGGTGCTTCCTTAGCCTTTCAGCTCGGCACTGCCTAAAATCACCTAGGACCAAACTACTGAAAGGCATTGTCTTAGAAATGGCTTTAATACCCCGAGTTAATCCTAATATGTTGTCTGTCATAATTCCAACAAGTAGTGATAATGTATGCAATGTTTATTTTCCATTCATAGATGTAATTAACGTACATTCTGTGGAGTATTACTGTTTTATTGGCTGCTGCTTCAAATCTAATGACATTTTGCACTGTTGCTCACAAAATGCCCAGCTGAATCGTCCACAGCCCTGTGCAGCGCTTTGTGACCCTCGGGTGAAAGGCGCTCTATACATGCTATTATTATTCTTATTAAATGCACCTGAACTGGCACCGGTGAAATTCTGGATTTACAATCCTGGATTTACCCACCTATGATCAAACCGCACCGTCAAGTGAATGGAGCGGATGACCTCAGTCCGGTTACAACGACTGCACAAAAACATATAACTGTTAGGTTATTTTTTTACCTCATGTGGCTTAATCAGTCTGAGGTTGGCATCATGTTTTGTTACCGTTATCCGTCGTGTATGTCTGTCAGAAAGCGTTTGCAACTTGCAGCGCCCCCTCGTGTGGAAAGAAACCTCAACATGATTGTCCGGGCAATTGCACAAGCACAAACAACAAAACTCAAAACTTTCGTCAATAACACTATGTCCTTAAAAGAAAGAACATATATGGTGGGCGACATTAACGGGACTGGCGCCTTTTCATAAGACCACTTTTGTATTCGTATAACAGTATACCGGGTGATCCATATATAGAAACCCCACCGATTTAGAATGACGTGTTATTATTGATTAGTGTGAGTGAATACGTGTACAATGCTATATTGAGGTTGGCGGGATACACGCCATCCATCATCAGCCATGGTCAGTCGACTGCTGGATGAAGTCCTCTGTGTATGTGTAACATACAGTACTCCACACAGACTGTGCATGTTCTCCCCGTGTCTGCGTGGGTTTTCGCCGGGCACTCCGGTTTCCTCCCACGGTCCAAAGACATGCTGGAAAATTGGCCCCGGTGACCTATAATGGACTGGCGTCCTATCCTGGGTATAGCCCTCCCTTGCGCCCTATGTCTGCCGGGATAGGCTCTGGTTCGCCGCGACCCTGTACACAGTGTACAGGATTAAGCGGTTTCTGGCAATGGATGGGTGGGTATCTATAGATGGATCATTAGTGAATATGTGAATGATCATCTCGAGGCACTAATTGCACTGAACACGCCTACGGGTGATGTCACCGCAAGAGCCGCACCACGCACTCCCGAAATACCAACCGAAGAAATAATCCGTACGCTAGAACGCAACAAACACCGTGACACGGCAAACACCGCGACACAGCAAAAGCACAGTTAGCCTCGACCGCTTAAAGAAAACATAACAACAGGCTAAATTCGGCTATTTTAATGTATTATGTTTAGTGTCTGTGATGGGGCTGAGGGGTGGGTGTGCGGGTGGGGGTGGGCGCGGAGGAGGCGTGAGGCGGCGCCGCACTACTTGCGGCCTCTTCCTCCGTAGCCGCCGTCAGGAGACGTTCTGTGGCCGCGGAGTCGCGCGAAGGAATCATGGTAACCGGGCGTTTGTCGCACCGACACACGGCTCCTCGGCAGCGTAGAACCACACTGTCGGCGAACGTTACTAACCCCCACGTTCGTGTGTCCTGCGTGTCCCCCCCCGGATTACTTGTCCGATTGGGGAAGAGTTGTTAAATGTCGGGTCAGCGCGCGGAGAGGCCTGGGCCCAGCTCAGGCGACGACACGTGGGCTGATTGCTGCGCGTCAGGGGAGATGCGGTGTAACTGCGGGTTTTAAGTTGGGTCTATGGTTACTAAGAGTTGAGGATTTGACGGTTATCAAGTATGGTTTTATGTGAGTTGAACGCTGTTGGGGACCTGTTGTGGATGGACTGGGCCGCCTCATAGGGACGTGGAATTGCCATGATGTCGGGCTTAGGAGATGAGAAATGTGTTAAGGGAGAGATTATTTCCTAAAGCAGGACGGTATCTTCGTTGTGGATTTCTCGTGTTGATGTGCTCTTATTGAGAGTGGCGTTTATAGGCCATATTATTAGACTAGACGGTGCGACATTACGCGTTGCTTTAATGAAACCGGTTAAAATAAAACATTAATGTAGGACGGCCATATGTGAGTCGATTAAATGTTCTTGGTACCATGTTTGCATAGAGTGTTTAAACAAAGGACAGGCTAGGTAATTATAAACCAAGTTAGGTATAAAACTAACATAGGCCTAACAGCAACACGAGATTGGGGCTTGCCACATCCGCACGTTTGCTCAGTCCGATATACCGCGTCGTTTTTTTGCAAAATACGTTCATATCAAGACCAAACACCAATGCAGGGGTATTTGTCAATCTGCGATTGCAAAACTAGTCCAGTGATGTAATTGGGCTAGAATAATACATCTCCACTTAACCGTCGCCTTAGCACAGCATTGAAATAGTCCTGATCCAAGAGTGAAGACCACAATTCCAGCCTCATGCCACAATCGAGGCCATTCACGTTTCATGACTACCTAGTTCAACGTGGCCTCGTTGACAGTAAAAAGCCTGCCTTACTGTGATACATGTATAAAATCGCAAATACGACACGTGACTTCGCAGACACGTGCTGTTTATACGACAGTGCAGAAATGTATTTATTGTCTTGACAAATTAAGAGGACAGCGAAAGTGAAAAAAATTCATATAACCAATTTAAGCCTGTTGTCTTATTTTGCAGGCGTGTGCACGTCCACTTATAAGCATATACTCCGAGAAGGGAGAAAGCTCCGGCAAGAGTGTTGTCATGCCGGCCGTGTTCAGGGCTCCCATCCGCCCGGACATCGTGAACTTCGTGCACACGAACCTGCGCAAGAACAGCCGGCAGCCGTACGCCGTCAGCGTGAATGCAGGTACGGTGAGCGCGCCGGTGAGAGCAACAGGGTATGCTACACCAGCCTGAAATTCACGGATAATTAATATAACTGGTCTTAATGCTGTCTTTGTCTTGGGATATTAAAAGAGCCTAATAATCAAGTAAATCATACCAATTTGCAGTGTCATTCGCTGGCCGTTAACATGGTACAATTGTTGCTTGATTTAATTGCTTTATGTTTACTGTTTGGTTTTTGCTTGCTAAACTTTTAACACACTGCATGTAACTAAGTGGAGTGCTCCTTTTATCTCAATACTCCAACAGTAATTTACCATTGTGCTAGTCAATGATTAGGTTACCTGGTTTAAGGTCCTTCACCGTAAAGGAGAACGCTGGAAGTAAAATAGGATATTTGTGGTTCGATTATTACGTCAATATTTTGTGCTCTTGGGACCCTCACGTAATGTGTCCGTAAGATATTTATCTGTCATTGGACTTGGAAATGTAGCCCAAGCATAATTGCGATGCGATTTCCCTTTCACGCTACAATGCTCATTCACTGATATAGCACAAATACAACGGTGAAAAATGCTTTAATGGAACCGTAGTCAAACGTGAAACCCTCTAACCCTCGTGCGTTGTCCATTGCAGGTCACCAGACCAGCGCCGAGTCGTGGGGTACTGGCCGCGCCGTGGCGCGTATCCCCCGTGTGAGGGGTGGCGGTACGCACCGCTCTGGACAGGGTGCCTTCGGAAACGTATCCTTTCTCGCGTGTTGTCTCGGGATGGGGGGTGGACATCCTACAAGTGCCAGATCCGCACCGTCTTGCCGTGATGCTGTAATTTGCGACTTACTGTGCGTCTGGTGGCGGTAGCCTGCCGTCGTGAAGCCAGCGCACACGATTGCTGAAAATAAACCACTGAGCAAAGACGTGTGTGTGGTGGTGCTTGTGGCAGCTGTTGGTCCTGGTTGCGTTTGTGGTTTTTTTTGCGTGAATGAATCCTTGACAGCTCGTCCGTGTAGATGTGCCGAGGAGGCCGCATGTTCGCGCCCACCAAGACGTGGCGTCGCTGGCACCGGCGGGTCAACGTGACCCAGAAGCGATATGCCATGTGCTCCGCTCTGGCCGCCACTGCTCTCCCCGCGCTCGTCTTGTCCAAGGGTGAGCGCTAATGAGATGGTGGTTTTTTTTTAACACGATAATGAAAGGTGGACATACATCTTAATTTTTCGAGCTTGGAGATGTGATGAGATTCCCACTTCGGTCCGTGTTGCTGATGCACCCTGATAACAATGAAGTCCTGATTCTCCAAATGTTCACCGAAAAGACAGTTATTTTGAAGGTTAATTGTTTTGAAAAAAAAATTATTTGCATATTTGTTGATGCAGCTGCTGAATTCGTCTGGGTGCCTTGTTTGTGTCCCACCAGGCCATCGCATCGAGGAGATCCCCGAGGTGCCACTGGTCGTAGAGGACAAGGTTGAGGGCTACAAAAAGACTAAGGAGGCCGTGCTGCTGCTCAAGAAGCTCAAGGCCTGGAATGACATCAAGAAGGTTTGTTAATAATAATAATAATAATTTTACATGTCTAACGGCCACTTATTCATTCAATGTCGAATATATTCATTCGACGATAGAAGGACTCGGGCGCGAGGAAAGCGCAGAGAGGCGGAGGAGGCAGCCAGGTGGTTTGCCGGCGCCATATTGCCACACACTGCTTCCTATATATTATAATGTTATTGGCCAACTAATTAATTGTGGGAGGAAACCGGAGAACCCGGAGGAAACCCACGCAGAACAGGGGGAGAACACACAAACGCCACACAGAAAGGCGCCCAAGGCAGGAATGTGCCTAGTCAGATTGTTTTATGTTCCTTCATTAAACAAGCCCTGTTACATCCTCAAATGTACTAGTAAACCCGTACACTGCATACTGCGCCCTTTACACTGTGCTGAAAACGCGCCTTTGCCTTGTAGGTGTACGCCTCCCAGCGCCTGCGTGCAGGCAAGGGCAAGATGAGGAACCGTCGCCGCATCCAGCGCCGCGGGCCCTGCATCATTTACAATGAAGACAACGGCCTCACCCGCGCCTTCCGCAACATCCCAGGTACTTCGCTGCCTACGTTTTGTTGTCATGCCACTTCGGTTTTTCAACGCCGTTTTCAGGTTGTACCGTGTATTTTTTATGTCTGACATCACAAACAACACGGTACACAACCTAAAAAAGCATCAGATAGCTGTCGCAGGTACCCAGGCCTATTAGCCATTGTCGCCTCGTACAGACAGGGGCAGATAATAATAATTTTTAGTTATTTTACATTTACAACAAGCACATATTCAATGTCAAAGGTATTCAATCGAGGCGCGAGGAAAGCGCAGAGAGGCGGAGGAGGCAGCCAGGTGGTTTGCCGGCGCCATATTGCCACACACTGCCTCCTATATATTATGATATTATCGGCCAACTAATGAGTGTTTTTTTCAGTTGTGGGAGGAAACTGGAGAACCCGGAGGAAACCCAGGCAGAACAGGGGTGAACACACAAACGCCACACAGAAAGGCGCCCAAGGCGGGAATCGAACCGCCTCGGGCAAGACCATTCTTTCTGTGAGGCGCGGATGTTACCACTGTGCCACCCTGAAGGATTACAGAGTTTTAAACTGGCATCGCTAGTAACGTGCAACTTTGTTTTATCCGCGTGCCAGGCATCACCCTTCTCCCGGTGAAGAAGCTGAACCTTCTTCGCCTGGCGCCTGGTGGGCACGTGGGCCGCTTCTGCATCTGGACCGAGAGTGCGTTCAGCAAACTGGACGACATCTACGGCACCTGGCGCAAACCCTCCAAGGAAAAGTCCAACTACAAGTGAGCCGCTGTTTTAACAAACTGGGTCGTTGGTGGAAAATCAGTTTTAAGAGGCCTTCTCTAGAAGGCTGTATAATGCATGGAAGGATAGTCTAATGCTACTCCGCATTTATGTGAATAACTGTGTGACAATGCTGATTAAAGTTGCTGATGAATTTGTTCCTTTGTTGCAGCCTGCCCATGAACAAGATGACCAACTCTGATCTGAGCCGTATCCTCAAGAGTGATGAGATCCACAAAGCACTCAGACCACCAAAGTAAGTCTTTTAATTCTTTGTAAAATTAACTGATACTTGTGTTAAGGTTCCCCACAAGCATGCATATCGATTAACTTTAAAGTAAAATCTCGCACAAGAGTAAGTGTCGTTTAATGACTATTTTATTCATTAATGTATGTTTTTTTGGCTAAATAGTTTCCTTTACCTTTCTCTCACTCTGTTTTGCAGCAAAAAGATTGTGCGTCGTGTGATGAAGAAGAACCCGCTGAAGAATCTCCGAGTGATGATTAAGCTCAACCCGTACGCCAAGACGGCTCGCCGGAACGCTCTGCTCACAGAGGAGCGCAATGTAAGTGTCAGGATAATGTGACCTGCATATCACATACTAAAGCCACAAAAGTGAATGTGTTTTCACGTAGTTGATTGTGATGGGTGTGTAATTGTGCTAATCTCAGGTGTTTAGAAAAATGGCACGACGTTTCATTTAACTACAATTTTTGTTGTTAGGCTCTGCAGTTTCATGCATCTTGCAGTTGGCTTATTGTTTAATCTGGTGCTTCTTCTTTGCGATTCTTTGAAGCACGATGGTCAGCCTCTGGACATCGTTGGCTTTCAACTCGGCCTCGAAGTGTTTGGTAGAATTCGCAGGCAATACCAAGTATTACCTGATAGGGATCGCGATGTGAACGCTTCTACCTTGACCCCCAATCTGGTGCTGATGGTAGGCAAGTGCATTTTTGTTAAATTGTGGTCTTTGCATTAATCACACATTTTAATTTTCTCCAAAAACAGAAGAAGAAGGGTGCAGCTGGTGCCAAAGCGGATCCCAAGAAAGTCAAGAAACCCGCAAAGGAGCCAGCCGCAAAGAAGCCAGCCGTTAAGAAGCCAGCCGTGAAGAAGGCGAAGAAACCAGCCAAGCCCACCACAGCATAACTGGCTCTAATCGGAGCCACATATGCAGACTTTTGCTGTGCTGATGGCCTTGTTAACACCTGGTCTATTCAAATAAAAGGCTGTTCATGACATTAGTCTCGCATCATTTTGTCCTTTGCTCTGTCGTTGTTGACATGTCGTTCTCTCTGCAGCTTTGTGCAGCGCTTTGTGACCCTCGGGTGAAAGGCGCTATATAAATGCTATTATTATTATTAATTCAGCACTAGTTTTTTCCAAAAATTGGGATTTCGTATTTTTTTGAGCTGATGTAATAGACTGATGTTGCTAAACTGTTTATTTAAAAGTGATTATGCAGATTACAAATTTTGTCTTAATGCATTAGCTTTCCATATTTGCTTGAACTACAGTCTTCATGAGTTGCCTAGTTGTTGCTTTGGTGCACTGCAATAAACTCATACGATTTTTAAATACTCTTACGGTAAAGGAAGATCTTCAGGCTTTCAAAATAATCTTGGAAGGCCAATTGGCCAAACTTCAGGCTTTTCTTGAAGTGTTTTTTTTTCTAACTTGCCATTAATACATATTGACTGATTTTGGAAATGCATTTTCTCCTGAAGTTTGGACTTCATTTTTGATTCTCCAGTTCTTATCACTGGAGCAGACATGACTGGATTCTGGCAAAAAAACAATAAGTGGTAAAATGAAACAACAGCCCAACATTGAAAGTGCTTCAAGATACTCCACGTGAAATGTATAACCATTTTCTTTCAGCTGAGCCTATTGAGATGAGGTTATTGGCCAACGAAACAGTGATGGATGAAAGCCACACAGCTGTCGTGAAACTAGTTCCTGCATGTGTTATGGCCAATGGAGGGAATGTGTTAACGCTGCTGTAAAAAAATTAATTTGGCAAAGCCAGGCTTGCTTATGAGGCTCTTATGACTTATATTGATATCGGTGTTCATGGCTTGACGTACCAGAATTTCTCTCACGAGCTGCTTTGCGACGTTTCACCTTCCATTTTTCTGACATTCTAAATGACTCCCAACTCTCTTAAGACTACTTTTATTAACTTTTAAATCTGCAGGTGACAGTTGATATCTTTGAGTTCAATCAATTTGGAGTCCCAAATGTGACTTCGAGTGAGCAGTGGATGACCACCTCCATTGGCGTCCCCGACAAGTACATTTTACATTCCTTTAAAGGAAAGTATTCTACGTAATGACGCAGTTGAGTAAGTGGTCAATGAGGCTGAGACAGCGCACGTGGTAACAAACCCCAAGCATGGCGTCAGAGAAAATCGACTTGATGGGGAAAAATATACAAATGTATGATTGTTACTCTAGGCGACAAAAGTTTGTGGATTGGAGAACGTACACAGGGTAAAGACAATTCAAACTTGAGAAAAGCCAGAGGACTAGGTCATGACACGTTCATGGTGACCAGTGGTGAATGCTCAGTACGGAGTGGCGTAACAAATGAGAGCGCACGCCCGAGAGGACGAACACCATGAAGAGAATTGCTCTCAAGAGCTGCTGTTTCGGGATAGCCGTATCGATCGTTCCTCCTTTTTCACGCAACGTTTTCTCTACCAAGGAGGCTGGGTGGCGCAGTGGTAATACATCTGCGCCTCAGTGGATAGATCAGGCTGTGACGACGCCACGTGGTTAACCCGCAAAACGCCAGCCCGCTCATCTGGAACATTACGCCGACCGAAAGAAATACGGCGATACAGTATATGCATATTTCAAATAACAGGACGTACGTAATCTCTGCATGCATTTTACATTTATCTAGATGCTATAAACGTTAATGGGGTGGTGAGTAGCGCTGGCGCCTCACAGCAAGAAGGACCCGGGTTCGAATCCCGCCTCGGGTGCCACCTTTCTGTGTTGAGTTTGCATGTTCTCCCCGTGTCCGTGTGGGTTTGCGCCGGGCACTCCGGTGTCCTCCCACAGTCCAAAGACCTGCTGCTGCATAGGTTAGTTTGCCTGCTGACTAAATTGCCCCCGATGCCCCTGTGATAGACTGGCATGCCACCCGGGGTATAGCCCTGCCTTGTGCCCTGTGTCTGCCGGGATAGGCTCCGGCTGAACGTAACCCTGTACAGTGTACAGGATTAAGCGGGTTACTGATAACGTTTGGATGGTAATCGTGTTTGTACCACGAGGTGGTGTAGTTCTGGCGGTGGTGCGCCGTGGTCGGATCACTTCCCGCGGAGGGATTTCTCGGGTTATATAAGGCGACGCGAGCCGCGCCTGCTCTCTCTTTGTCGCGGGACCACTTGTGAAGGTAAGACGTTCGTCTCACCTCACTTGTACAAATTGATTTGCAATCAAACTTTGAGTTCCACATAACATTTTATATGAGTGCACAATTATGTAGACGATTAGCAGAGCCTGGCATTGTTAGATTAATAGGCGTGTATGGCCTTGTAGGGTTTAATGGAACACGTGGTCATGTGCACTGTAAGCTTGGGCCTTTGCCAATCAGCACATGTGCGTGGGTAGGCCTGGGCCATTGCCATCAGCCACTGTCACAATTCGCCTCTGTAGCTCGCTCAGCTGCGATGTGACGATCGATCTGGTTTTATCGCTCCGTCTTATCGGAGTGGAGTTCATCCCCGGAACGGTTACGTTATTTTGGCAAATATCTGTTTGGTCGTCGGCCAAAATTCCTGACGGCGAAGCGTCATGCCCAAACCATCTTTGTCTTTTTTCAAGGTTATACTGTACTGGATGAACGTAGTTGATGTTAAATGAGTGTCAACTGATACACTTTAGACCAAGATTGTATAGTATTGAAACGCGAGGCTTTAGTCAATGGCCTAAAGCCTGGCTTTAGACTTCTAGGGGAATGGCGCTTGCGAGAAAGAATTTGGTCAAATGTATTACCGCAAAAGATCTATTTTAATGATAAACTTGAAGGATTTGTTTAATGCCAATAAATGTAAATCTATTCTAATTATTTTCCGTTGCGCACACCCGTGTATTTTCCAACAAAGGAAAAGAGTACGTACGAAAGAGTCCCAAGTTTTATCATTTTGACATCCGGGCCTCTTAACGTGCTTAAAAGCAGTATTGTGGAATGCGTGTACAGTATAGTCAAATAAAAAAAATCCTAACGAGGTAAATAAAATTGCGTCCTTTAAAAATATTAACCATTGGTATATTTTTTTGGCATTAAACCCAACCAGACGTTTATTTCTCGTTTTTGCAAAATGTAAATTACTACACCCGCAAATTACATTTGTGCTAGCGTAGGCCAATATTGGTGGCTTGTGACAGCGGAACCGATCCTGGGGCCCCTCCCTGAACCAGTCCGCACTGAAGTATGGTCAGGCGCAACCCATACGACCGATAAAGCATGGGGAGCTTTGATCCAACAGTGGATTGACAAAGCTCGAGATGATTTGATTATAGTTGATAAAAATGCCAGGAGATAGGGGTTCAAACTAGGGTCAGGTCGTACCACGCGACCACGTGTTCGAATACCTGTAGAGGGCGCCTGGAAGCCACGGGGTAGAGATGCAGTGCAAAACTCATGGCCGTTCATCATTAAAGCTGTATCATATAAATTCCAAGGCTGTGGGTATGGTCTGGCTCGGTGATCTGTAGTCGGTTTAGAAAATAATTTTCGCACTTTTCTACAAAAGTTTTGTTTTATGGCAACCGATGAATGGCAGCATTTGATTTGTCAATGTAGGTGGAAATCAAAAAATGCATATAAAGTAAAAGCACGTAGAAATTTACCAAAATAGTATATCGGTAAATGAACATACAAATCAAATGGTATTACAGTGTTAACCTTACACTGTGCGTTGGAGACGTGATGAGATTCCCACTTCGGTCCGTGTTGCTGATGCACCCTGATAACAATGAAGTCCTGATTCTCCAACTATTAAAACTGCAGTGTTGTATCTCCTTTGCTCACTGCGATTGCATTTGACGTAATGTTCGCGCACGTGTTGCCCGTTGCAGGTCACCCGACCAGCCATGCGTCCCTCAGGCCGAGGGGCTACAGCGGTGGTGACGCCACACACCACTCCGCCGCCATCACCATCAACCACGTATCCTTTCGTTATCACGCCACCTTGCAGCTATTGGGTTTTTGACGACCTGGGTGAAAGGGCGAAGTAGTTTGTAATATTTGGCATGGGCCCCTGTGCAAGGATTTAAATGTGGCGGGTAAGCGGGTGTCACTGTCACTTTTCTCCCATCTCTAGCCCTGGGTCTCTCTGGCCCCATGCAATACTTGCACCGCCTTGCCATGATGCTGTAATTTGCGACTTACTGTGCGTCTGGTGGCGGTAGCCTGCCGTCGTGAAGCCAGCGCACACGATTGCTGAAAATAAACCACTGAGCAAGACACGTGGCGGTGCTTAGCAGCGGGGTGGTGGGGTTCCTGGATGGGATTGTGGAAACGGACGATCCTTGACGGTACAAACTCACAGATGTGCTGCAAGACGCGACGTTGGTGCCGACAGGGTGAACGTGCGTCGCCATGGCTGAATGCGCTGCTGCCTACCTCTTGCTGGTGAGCATCTTGATTTTTTCAGACTGTCCCAGAGTTTGAGGAACCTATATCTCTTGTGAGACATGACGATGGTGAGATGTTAGCCCTTGGTTCTTTATTCCTGCTGTGGTTTACTAAAGTAATTTGAATAAATCTGATATTTTAGATGTTGCGGTGACTGCCAGAGTTGAGCTGAATGTTAACTTGCTATTCTGATTTATTTGCATGTCGAATCGTCATTTCCCACCTTCAAGTTGTGTGTGGTCTTGCCTTGAGATAAAAAAAACCAAGAGCAGAATGTTAGAAATTAACGGACATCTGGAGAATGTGATGAGACAAACTAAATGTTCACTTGCCGTTCTGATTTTACGTGTTGAGACTGAACATAGCTGATTTCTCCAGATGCGAAAAACTCCTAATGGTTATTAATGTCTGTATTAACTGCGATGGATGGGGTTGTTGGATTTATCTGCGTTCCACCCACGATGTCGCTCAATTGTTCAATGTGAGCTACTGTAGCAACGCAATGCAGACCTGCTAACAATCTCACTGTTAACAGGGCATGGTGAGGAGTCCTTGGAGAGAAGGTGGCTGATGGAGCTGATGAAAACAAGTTGGAGCCTTGGCACAGGCCACACGTTTTTTGACAACACCAAGATGTGAATGAAGCCTGGACCTGGCGTGGCTGGGCCTCACTTCGGGATAACCCCAAGGTGAGCGGCGTTGGTGTTTGAATGGGCCAAGAGGTGTGTGTCGGTGTTTGCATTGCGGGCATCTGGAGAACGTGATGAGATAAAATAAATGTTCACTTGCCGTTCTGATTTTACGTGTTGAGACTGAACATAGCTGATTTCTCCAAATGCAAAATACTCCCAATGGTTATTAATGGCTGTTACAGCATTGCATATATTTTGCAATTTTAATTTGCAGTGGATGGGGTTATTGGATTGCACCGTTGATTTTGAGCCATTGTCAGATACTGTAGCATTGCAATGCAAATGTGCTAACAAATCACACTGTTGACAGGGCATGGTGAGGAGTCTTGGAGAGAACGGTGCCTGGTGCAGCTGATTGAAACAAGTTGGAGTGCTGCCACAGGCCACACGTTTGCCAACCGACACAAAGATGTGAATGTGACCTGGACCTGGTGTGGCTGGACCTCACTTCGCTATAACCCCAAGGTGAGCAGCATTGGTGTTCGAATGGGCCTAGAGGTGGGTGTCTGTGTTTGAAGGGCTGGCATCTGGAGAACGTGATGAGACAAAATAAATGTTCACTTGCCGTTCTGATTTTACGTGTTGAGACTGAACATAGCTGATTTCTCCAAATGCCAAAGGCTCCCATTGTTTATTAATGGCTATTAAAGCATTGGATATATTATGTAATTTGCAATGCACCGGGGTTATTGGATTGCTCTGGACCGTCGATCTCGAGCGATTGTCCAATGTCAGATACTGTAGCATTTCAATGCAAATGTGCTAACAAATTATACTGTTTACAGGGCATGGTGAAGGAGTCCTTGGAGGGAACGGTGCCTGGTGCAGCTGATTGACAAGTTGGAGTGCTGCCACAGGCCACACATTTTCTGACCGACACGAAGATGTGAATGTAACCTGGACAAGGTGAGCAGCGTTGGTGTTTGATTGGGGCTTAGAGGGTGCGTTCCAGAGTTTGAAGGGCGGGCGGGCATGTGGAGAATGTGATGAGAGAAAATAAATGTTCACTTGCCGTTCTGATTTTACGTGTTGAGACTGAACATAGCTGATTTCTCCAAATGCAAAGCCGACACCTAACGTGCAAATGTGCAATGACGCAGCTGCACACTTGGCACTATTTCCATGCTGTGCTTAAAGAGATTATTGACCCCGCTGAGCTAACAGGTTTTTGTTTCTTCCAGTTTATTGCCGGTCGCCAAAAACCGACTGACAATTTAACGCCGTTGTCAAGTCTGCTCAATGGAACATCGTCTTCAAGAAGTTCCGCGCTGTAAGTGGAGGCGATGTGTGTGCGTTGCTGTGCTGTCACGATCAAAGATCTTTGATCTTTGTCACGATCCGAAAGCCATTGAAATGATGTTATTCCGTGTTGTTGAATTTTCATGAAAACAAATTGAGTCTATTACTGATCTCTGGCTATTAAAGACTCGTATCTTGTGCAGTTTTAAGTGAAATCTGATGGAGTGCAATCATTGCTCACATTTGACGACAAGGTGAAATACTGTACCTCTCCTATCCAGTTATAGTAGTCTAAAGGAAATATCCCTGCTTGCATACGTAAATGCAAAGCAGTCTCTTATAAATAAATGTATATGTATACTAACATGCTAACAATCGTATGTTTATATACAATTGGTCACAGTTGTTGGCATGTTCACCTATTGGATGATTTGGGATTTCAAGCTACCAATTTCATATATTTGGCTTGATTGGGTACAACTACATGCATTTGCATTGTGACCAGTTGCAAAGTGCAGTAGTCGTCAATAGTGTTATTGCATTTGATTGCCTTCGATGGTATTGCACAAAAATTGCATGGTGTTTTACGTCTTTAAAATGGATTATTACATTGTTGAACCCAATTGTACCCCACGTTCCCCAGAAAAGTGACTTTGTCTTTTTGTTTCACACTAGGTCGTAAAAGGATGTGGCTACTGGAGTATACAAGGCTGATGAAACTGGAGTCCGTACTCTCGTGCAAGACTCGAAAATTTGGCGGTTGGCATTGCTGCAGGTGGCAGTGGTGCACACAAACTGCACGGCTATACTGCAGTTTCTTATATTTCTGCTGCATTGAATTTTGCATTTGCTGTTACGTCTTCAAAAGTGCTTGAGTACATATTTGTCAATAAAATCTGAGCATCACATGTGGTGGTTGTGTTTTTTGACGTACAGTACACGTTTATTTTTCAGCATTACAACGGTGGTGGTACACTTACCAAAACAAAAGCGTTCATTTTTGACACTGCACATGTAATACAGAACAATTGGCTAGACCTAGTGGCACATGGCATTTGATTCTAAAAACCCCTCGGGAGTGGGGAAATGGGGTGTGCATGGTAGACAGTTGAGACGCCTGTGAAAGGGGACAGGTGCTTGGGCTGATTAGTCCCCACAGGCCCAACAGGGTTCCTCAAGAACATGTAGCTACTTTGTGGCTTTCCAGCTCCTATTGCCAAGGGTGCTACTTAAGTCTACCCCAATGGTGGCTGGCTTGTTCAACCTTGAAAAAAAAATCTGTCAAAGCAATGTTAAAAGGGACCGTAAAGAAACTGGACACTGCCAGTTGACATGAAATTTAAGTAAAGTCCCTATTCTGCGAACTACTTCCACAGATACATGAATTCCATAATTGCAGTTTTAAAAGCGGTTTTAATATTTTCGTGTTCAGCCTGTTGTATGTAATGAGGTAACGAGGCCTTTTTTGGATTTGCACTCGAGCCTACAGCTGGTACATGACTACAGTTTTTATAGCAATAGCAGGAAATTGTCTTCAGCCTTTTATTTTGAAACCATATTGCAAAACGCACAACCATAAATTTTGAGTTATTTTTTCCCACTTTAATCCCCGTTACCCATGAAATTTACAGGACATTAAAACTTGGTACAGCAGCACGGCTATAGCAGTGCCAAGAAACGAATAATAATAATAGCATTGATATAGCGCCTTTCACCCG
>JAZEWU010000001.1:33276623-33290236 GCA_036362915.1 Geotria australis
TTTCATCTTGTATTTCTACAAGTAACTACCGCAAATACCAGAAAAACCAATGCATATGGCTGATCTGCCTGAGAAGTGAGACTGAAATGGAATGGCTTGCTGTGATGGCGTTGGCAGCCATTTAGCGACATGGGATGTCTGTCTCCTGTGCTGTGAGCAGTGGCACGGAGTGAATGCCGAGTCGGTAAACATGAAAATCTACCCCGCTGGTGTGGGTTGTATAAGATGTTGGCCAGGGGTCAATACTAATCTGTGGAAGTGTCGTCTAACGTTATTTAGTGATGCTGCATTGGCAGTGGTGCACAATACAACCCAACAGCAATAACACAGCCTTCCTAAAGAAAATGTTGAGTATTGAACCAGAGGCCATTTTGTGAGTCTACCCATCTATATTTAGTTTCTGTTCATGTGTTTCTTGTGTTTGCTGTTTAAGCTACCGACTGGGTGACCCCTCGGTCACCAATCAAAAGTGTTTAACCAGATGCAGTGTCAACATCGGCACAGTGAATGGCTGAATCGGATGTCACAAACTAAGCAACAGTCTACAGCTAAATATTTTTTATTTGGCCAGGCTCTAAAATAGTGAGTGATAAAGTGAGCATCGTGGAGTCTGCAAGTTGCACGATATGTTTATCAGCCCTTGCCTGTTTCCTGCTGTGACAGTCATGGCAGTTGCTCGACCGTTCATCACGACTGCTGTGGGTTCAAGAAGTGGCGAGAACCAAGACCAGTCTCGATGTCACGCTCTTGCAGTAGCCATGGCTGGAATTCGCATTCACGTTGCTAAGTTCAGAATTCAGTGCGCTAACCACTGTTCTGCCGTTCCACTTCCATGTGTACAGTATTAGTTTTCATGTTAACACATCCACAACTCCAGCAACTCTATGAATCGTGACATTTTCGTCATGATTCTACTCTATTTTTTTTGGTCTTGTTTTAATGTTTCACTTGTTTGTATAGTTCGCTCCTCAACCTAATTGTAAACAATCCAATTTCCATAAACGAAATTACATTTTCTAGTAAAATTCGAGTTGATTTGTATTGTAATGTGTTGGCGCTGTTTGCTGATTTAAAAAAACTATCATGGGAAAAATAGAACCCAAGACACAATGTTTAAGCACACTAAACAAAAGAAATTGGCTAAATATGGGAAACAACGCAACGCCTCGGGCTCTGCTAGCACGCATGTACCACACAACAGCTTGATGTAGCCACTATTTTATTCTCCATTTTACCAAATGTAATGCCGACTGCTGTTGGTGTCATGTCATGGGACAGAGGATCCATACGGATCTCACTCAATCAAAGCAGCTTAACTCCCTGTGCTAGAGAACGTCCCATATGACACCTGGTCCACATAGGCTGGGGGACACACTAGTGTGGGTTGAGAGTAACGTTCGTCTTATGGCATTCAAATCGATAGGTTTAATTTTCACAGATAAAATTTTGCCAAATAAAATACGAAACCAAATTTGATGTGATGGTTTTTTTGAGCAACCACTGGTGACCAGGTTTAGACCATCAGCTGATGGAACTTGAGAACCCAGTTTAATCACAGGCGGCTGCCCAGATTTGATCTGAAGATCTCAATGGTGCCAGTTTAGCGCCCGAACTTCTGAGCCACCCTAGACAACTCAAAGTCACCAACATCAACAGGCTAAAATTGTGGCTACTATTGCTGAATTGAACCATTTTCACTTCTCTGCTTAACACTGGGCACATCAGGCTAAATCATCTATGTGGTGGCGCTCACAATGTATTTCGGTTTTTTTCTCACACGATGCTGTACATTCTAAATATCTTTTGTCGTAGTGTGCATTGGTCATGATGACCCCTTGATCTGGAGTGTGCACTATTTGGTTGAATGATTGTGCAGCATGTGGACATGCGTCTGATTGGCTTCTGTTGATGATGGGTCCCTTGTGTCCGTGAGTGTCTGGATTATATGCCTGCGAGTCTGCCCATGGATGTTTTGGGTTGCTGTGTCAATGTGTGTTTATGTGGGTTTTTGTGTGTTGGAGTTTCTGGCTGTGTCTATACATGGATCCCTGTTGTCCACAAATCTCTGTATATGTCCATGGATCTCTGTCCATGTGTCTGTGTTTGCGGGCTTCTGTATCCACGGTCGTGTTCCTCTGTGTCTGAGTCTCGCTGAGTCTGTGTCGATAGGTCTCTGTCCAAGCCATATTTCTCTGTACATGTGTGTTAATGGATCTATGTCCCCGAGTCCCTGTCGAGGCCTTCACTGAGTTGTGGGCTGTGTGGGGGTGGCGGGTGGCTGGAGGCCTATGGTGCTGCACAGCCACCCGGCGAAGTCCACCTCCTCCGCCTCGGCTCCACGGATGTACGGGTGAGCCTGGGGAGACACCGGACAAAGGCAGTTCAACATTAACTGCTTCAACAAAGCGCAGCACTGAGGGTAAACGGATCATAGAGCCATGGCTTAATTTCTCAGTTAATTTCCGGGTCAATGGTAAACTTGGGCATGCGACTGTTAGTCACAGCCCATAGCTAGAGGAATACTGGATGTGGTGTGCTGGGTGTGCAAATATTTTCCCGACTTGCTGATTCAGACACAGCTGAAATTCAGACCTTGGCCTAGCTATCGAGTATGCTGGCGGTGCAATTGCACAGGTGCCCATTTTGTCCACGAGCAATGGTGAAAATATATTTACACTACCAGGTAGGCCCAAGAGAGGGCACTGCTGTACCTCTGCAGTGGCCTGTTCCCGGTGCCAGACTTTAACTTCTAACGGAGTGGCTCATTTGAATCATTATAAAATGTTTACAAGTTAGGGAACACCGGTATTGGACTGTTCGTTTTTACTTGCTTTGACAATTTGTTGCAATTTATGATGAACAAATGAAGTTACTTTGCAGATCTCGTATGTATGTTTTGGTCTTAAATGCAGTTGCTGTCACCTGACCCAGGTCCACCCCCTAAAAAGAGAGACCCAAATGTCCCAGCAGGTTCTCACCTGGTGTCATAAAAGTCAATCACTATGCCGAAGCCTGTTGCATCAGCTGCCACAAATTGCTCATACAAGTCGCAGTAGACACAGCGGCATAGCTAACGGGTGTGCAGGCAGTGCCTATGTGGACTTGCTGAAAACTTGTACCAGCGGTGTCAAGATCGACCTCTGTGGAGGAGGTTCATGAAGGACGCTACTGGGCAGTTGGAGGCAGTCGCCCTCCAGCAACAACAGAGGGCTGAGGAGCGACGCTCACAACAGCGAGCCGAGCGGCTAAAGCTCAGGTGGTGCATCTGCCAGTCATCTAGCTCAGGCAGCCCATGACACCTGGGTCTGTCCTGTGACCTCCTGTCGGCGAGCCTTCGACACTTGACGTGACCTCAAGGTGCACACGGCCTGGCACCGGCGCCGTGGGGACGTCACTGCCATCTAGTGGCGAATGGTGGTTATTATGTTATGTTACATGCACTGGTGTCTATGAGCCAAAGGAGCTCAAGCAACCCGACCACAGAGGGGAAACATTAGACATGGGGCGGGATGGGTGAGGGTCAGAGGGCGCGCGTGGGGGGTGGTGAGTGAGCGTGGGGGGGCGGGCACCCATTTCATCCCTTGCACCAGGACTGTGCCAGCGGATAGAGAAGGACCCCACTCTTACAAACCGTGGGACTTTCAACTGCATTTCAAAACTAGGTTGCCAAATTCTACAACGGGGTAGTGAAACATTTTTGAAGGGGGGCAGGGCAGCAAAGAGCAGGGAAGGAAAAATAAGTGAACCGTATTTGTCGCCGATACCGACTGCGTAAAGGTGGCAAGTGCGAGATCGGGGCTTGCGTTAGGCCCGCCTGGGCTGGCTTGTCCAGGTCGGTTACTCGGAAAATATCTCCACACCCGGCACACCACATCCTGTATACAGTACCACTCAACATAGCTGTGGCTTGGCTACTTGCCACGTGCGCAGTGTATTACCGGCGACCCGGAAAACATTCGGCGAGTGTTAAGCTCCGTTGACGCACGACCACCACCAGTCAAATGTCCAAATGTGAAAGGTGGACACGTGCTTATAACTACAGACCGTCGCGGGGTGTGAAGGTGATTTTACCATGAGAGTTTTGAGGTCGGCGCGTTCAGCAGGATTCTTTATCAAACTAAAAAGAAGAAAATGCATATAATTGTTTCATCACACGCAGATTACGTTACCGTTAATGCACTGTTGCGTTTAATTATGGAACACACACGTTATTCTAAATGCGTTTCATACTTTATGTAACAGTTTCAGACATAAAACATTGGTTAAGGCTGCAGCAGGAATGCGTTGTGAGCGGCACAGCAAATCTATTTTGTACTGTACTATAGGTGCACATCTATGTTCCCAGTGCCAGAACTGTGCAGTCGGACCAAAGTGTTTGTTTCTCACAACAACCGCTAGATGGCGATGTAATCATCTCTGTGCTACAGCTGATTGGCAAGATCGACCATCCAATGGGAACATTCAAAGAATGTGGACTGACACCCCAACTGCAGCATTATATACCGTTGTCTATGCTTTCAAAACTTCACCAACCCGTGCTGCCCTGCGTGCTGAAGCGTGGTTTGATTAACCTCCCATGGCCCGCACGGCATGGGTTAGGCCCTCATCCAGCAGTGGATTGACAAAAAGGCTGTGGACGCCTCAATATAGCTCATGCCACAACTTTGTTGACTCTTCCTGTAAGGCTGCTGTAGTGGTGCTGTGACCATCAGTGCCAGAGACAAAGGAGGCTTAGCCTGGTGCTGACCCCACCACCCTCTTATTTAGCTGCTGCTCACTAACAGCTTATAGCCCCAAGAGACTATAAAGCCAAAGTGGAGGTCTTTGTCTTTGCTCGTGTGTCCAGAGGAGTACCCACGTTTTATTGACAAAGTCCTGGAATTCCTGGCTGAAGATGCCTGGGGGCAGCTTGGGAGGAGGCTGCAATCAAGATGAACATAACATTTGCATCGTGAGCGACCGTGTCAATGTATACAATTATACATGTTCACTTGGGTGATATGAATGTATATTAACACACAAACACACAAAGAACGCACCTCGTTTACGATGTAGTCCAGAAGTTCAAATATTGCCATTGGTGCTCCTCCCCCTCCTCCAAACGCTGAAAGTCACATTTGGTGGTCAGCTGCATTGCATGTTTTTAGTTTATATTACATGTTACAATATAGGTTTTCACGGCTTGATATATAACAATTTAAGTCAAGAGCTGCTTTTTCTGGACAGCCATGTCAAATGTTCCTCCATGTCGAGAGAGCACAACTGCTCGACACGGCTATCCCGAAAGAAGAGCTCCTAAAAGCAATTTTCAGCAGTATATGTTACGTCACATATACTGGGTCGCCCTGCAGGGCAGTGCTTACAGGGCTGTCCAGAGGGTTGGGAGGGAGGTTAAAGGGACACTTTTCCCTGGACCTCACAAAAGAAGGGTTCAACAAAGGGCCTGTGTTTTGTCGCTAATGAATAAAGGGGCCCTAAGTGGCATTTTGCTCCAGTCTCCTCTGGGATTCCCCTCGACCTGTCTTAATTGTGTATGTTAGGTGTGCATTGCACTATTCTGCTATCACTATTGTTGACCAAGGTCTCCTTTTGTAATAGAGAACTGATGCCCCAATGGGTTCATACCTGGTGATGTAAAATTTACATTGATATATTTATTGTAATGTGTGCAACTGCTTCTTCTACAGATGTGGATTTGAGCTCAGCATTAATCGGGGAAGGTGTTGTTTATGGGGGTGGGGGCAGGGTACAGATTTAGAGGAAGGTGGAGGTTGGAAAATTGCTAAGTGCTGAACAGTGGTGGCGGTGTGCAGAGTGGGGGAGAAACTACTAATGGAAAAAAACACAAAACCCCAACAGTACAATTAATTGGCTGGGGCCCTCAAATCAGATGCTGCACTGTTTACATGCTTCCATCATGTAGACTGTATTTCTGGACTCTTGGCCTCAAAGTCAGACAACATAATTCTTTAACATAGCATGGAAAATCAATCGAATTTTAAGACGCTTTATGTAAGTACTTTTTTTTTACTATATTACAGTAGAATGGGGATTGGATAGGGTTAGTCGCAATAAGTCCTCGGGGGGGAGAAACGTTCCTTCAATGACAGGTGTGTAGCGTCAGCTCTACAAATCGACCACCATGGTCTGACATCAGGGCTTAATTTTAGCCCACCCTGCGTAGGTCACTGACCTGTAAAATATTTCCGCACCCCACCGCTCCACCCGCGTCCAGTATAACGTTCGCGACCACCAGTCACGTGCCACCTACTCGCAGTCTACCAGGGACTCAGAAACCCCCCTCGGCAAAGAAATCAAGCGATGGTCGGCCCTGGCCGTCGCGCGACGCCACTCACAGCTGATGGGGCGGCCCGGGGGCCGGGGCCTGGGGGCCGACGATCCTCCCGCGCCGTCCGCGACCGCCTTGCCGAAGATGGCCTCGAGTTCGCGCGGCTCGGGCGGCGGGATGGGGAAGCGGCCGATGGCCATCTCGACGAGCGAGAGGCCCATGCTCCACACGTCCGACTGCACCGAGTAGTTGGTGCCCTGCAGGCGCTCGGGCTGCGTCCGCGAGGAGCAGGAGACAGATAACAGGAAAGAGTGACTGCTCCGCCACGGATGGATGACGGATGGATGGATGGATGTTTATTATTACAGCAGAAAAATACCTAGTGAGCTTGCAAGCTGTTTACGGGACTTCCTGCGACACAACATACACGCGAATTGCTGACGATAATTAAAATATATACAGGATTAATAAATAACCGAACATTTTAATCAACCAACAAGAAAAAAAACATTTAGACGTAGCATCGCACACATTTTTCTAAATAAAACGGGAATGCACACGTACAATGCTTCAAAGGTCAAGAGAACGTCATGTATGTAGAGTAATTATAAGCTTGGTTTACTCTCGCTCTGTTAGACTCGGGTAAACGGAACGAGTGGCAGCAATGTACCGTGGGTGGGTGGAATGCCGGGCGGGCGAGCGTGCGGGCGAGCGTGCGGGCGAGCGTGCGGGCGAGCGTGCGGGCGAGCGTGCGGGCGAGCGTGCGGGCGAGCGTGCGGGCGAGCGTGCGGGCGACGCCCTACCGACATGTACGATCGCGTTCCCACAAACGAGTTGGCCATGGAGTCGATGAGCTGGCCGCTCACGCCGAAGTCGCACAGCTTGATCTCGCCGCGAGAGTTCACCAGGATGTTCGAAGGCTTCACGTCTGCGCCAGAGGTCAGCCGCGCGGGGGTTAACGCGTGCGAGGGGTTAAACTTGCGAGGAGTCGGAGAGGAGGCGGGGTGGTCGGACGGGAGGCGGGTGGTCAGACAGAAAAGGGGTCGTCGGATGCGTGCGGGCTCATTTGTGCGACGGTGTGAGAATGTTGGTGTTCATTATTATTATCCATCCATCCATCCATTTTCTAAACCGCTTGTCCTGGTGAGGGTCGCGGTGACAGCAGTCCAAGGAGAGTGGACCAGACATCCCTTTCCTCACCAACAGACTCCAGCTCTTCCCGGGGGATTCCCATTATTATTAGTAGGTGTTAATTATTACAGCAGAAAATAGCCAGTGAGCTTGCACGCTCTGGAAGCGGGATTCCCGCGATACAACAAACGTACAAAATAACCAACGTAAGAATTGAGCCCTCCGCAAACCGTGGACTTATAGTCCCGCAACACTGATCATTTATCTCTCTCTCTAGAGATATTTTATTAATGCGTTTTTTATTGTTACGATGCATTTAATTTGGCGGATTTTATTTCACTGCGCGTGCGGTTATCCTTGTTCCGTTTGTTTAACGAGCTCTTATGGAGTGAAGTAATTCTACTGGGAATAATGATACATTACAGCCTTTTGTTAATCCACTGCTGGATGAAAGCCTTCCCACACCCTGTCAGTGCGGGTTGGTGAAGGCGGTGGCACAGGGAGAAGTGTCCAGGACCAGTTCAGAGACAATGCGAACTAAGGTTTTTTTTTACTCGGTTCATGTGCAATGTCCTAACCATTGCGCCACTGCTCGCCCCCTTCCTGGTAATTACTATTGTCGGTAATGGGGGTCAAGGTAGAAGCGTTCACGTCGCGATCCCTGTCAGGTAATACTTGGTATTGCCTGCGAATTCTACCAAACACTTCGAGGCCGAGCTGAAAGACAACGATGTCCAGAGGCTGACCCATCGTGCTTCGAAGAATCGCAAAGAAGAAGAAGAAGGGGTAGAGGCAGAGATGAAAGTAAGCCAGTACAGTCTGGTATGGTGTACAGGTAAGAAAGTGGCCAAAGTATTCAGTATGCATGGGTGAGAAGGGGGAGTTCCGATAACACCATACTGCTAAGAAATTTAAGTTATTTTCATCCCTTGGTACAGGCCAGGGATAAGTGTGGAATTGGTTGTAACACCTTTAACAAAATTGATCTCAAACATTAGCAGTATAACGTCGTCGTACCTCCAGCATCTTAGCAGGACGACCGACCCATGCAGTGAGTACGTTTAGACGCCACTCTGTGGCTATTAAGAAATGGGTCGGGTACAGTACAACGGCACCACAAGCTTTACCCCAGTACCACCTCCCCATCCGGTGTAAATGGAAAAGTGGGAAGTGCCATTTTTTCGTGAACACAAACTCTCTGAAAAAATAAAGCCAGCATTTAAAATATATTTCTGAACTTTGCACGTAAATAAACACAATTAAAAGGTATTGACCAACACTGACCATAGTAGATACATTTTGGGCAGATTTATCCAAATAATTATTGGACATTTATAATGAGTGGGGATTGAGTAGGGGAAGAATGGTGGTTTCACCATGCACACTGCATGGTGTGCACACTGCACGGTGAAACCAATGACCTAGGTTTGATTCCTGACCATGACTAATATCAAGTACACAATAATGTAGAATATCTGAACCAGTCCTGTATACTGCCCCCCCCTTTCCCCCCACCTCCGGTTCACCAACCAGCCATAGATTGACATAGGGCTGTACATTATTGTTCTTGCCTTAAATGATGAAAATAGACAACTGCAGTTTTTTGTTTTGCACTGAAAATATTGGTGCCAAAGGGCTGTTGCGATGCTGGCATTTTGCCTGACTTCTAACATTAAGGGGTAGGTTATGAAAATGTGGACTACTTCTCAGTCTACTTCTTTATTATGGCTGATGTAGGTGTTGCACAACAACTGTGAGAGTAAGTTTAAGTGGTCGAGCCAGGTGATTACTTCAGGAGTAGTGACGCGTATCGCTGTAGTTCCTCCTTCGTATTTGTGAATTGGGCATTTAGTTGTTATGTGTCCCATGGTTTGTTTTGGGTGACCACAGTCACACTTTGCTGGAGATGCGTCTTTCTCCGTTGTAACTTGTTTACCCCTCCCCCCCTGGACAACTGTTAAAAAGAGCTACATAGCTCAACAGTTCCTTCCGTCTTAAATAAAGACTGACTGACTGACGGGATTTCATTTTCCATTCGTGCACCGTTAACACAAACCCCATCGTGAGAATGACTTGGGCGTGTTGTCTGAAAGCCGACGTACCTCTGTGCATGATCTGATGTTTTTCGCGGAGGTAAGCCAGCCCTCGAATCACCTTCAAAAGCAACACACATTCACTGCACATTATTTTTATATCGGACAAAGGTGTATTTTACGGTCATTCAAACGTGGTCGCAAAACATATTTTTGCATCTTCTCCCATCCTCTCCACCAACGCCACCAAAGTGGAACAGTCCAAAGTAACTGCAATTCACCTGTACTGCGCAGAGATATCACAGCACTGGACGATTCCACTTGGTGGTTTTTATCCAGGGCTGTCAGGGTTAGTCGTGGTGGGGTTATGGGATTTGTGGTGTCACAACAACCTGCCGACTGCTGCGTGCAGGCGATTCGAGTGAACGAATATTGGATCAAACTCACGGCGATGCTGACTTTGCCCAGGATCTTCTCCGGGATTCTGCGAGCCTTCTTCAAGACCAAATCCAATGAGCCACCATCCTGCAGAGCAAACAACCACCACAAACATTTAACAATCCACACAAATGTGCCGTTCCTTTCCACACACCTGATAGAACGGCGTTGACGATCGTAACTTAAGGAGGGCAATTCATAAAACCCCGTTACAGCCATGCCAAGATATGTCCGCCCACGTTATTTCAGGGACACACTGTATATAGTGATTGCTGTTAGTGGTGGAGGGAAAAGGATCTCCAAGAGATCGGAGTAACCGGTTTGGCAGCTTGCGTTGGGCCCAGCCAAGCAGCACTGCCTCGGGGACATTCCCAGGATTCCTGGTCTCTGTTTAGGCCTGCTTCTTACCCCTCTCCTGCTACTAGCACCTCTCCTGCCACCGCCAGATAGCGTAAATGAGTTTTGCCGATTAGAATGTTGTGTAGGCTCCCAGATATGTTTTCAGGGCTTAGCAGGAACTGCTGCAACTGAAAGTCCCAGCAGGTGGAGTGAAACGTCGGCCGTCGTGCCAAAGAACACGCGGCACAACCTGAAAACGCATCGGAGGGACGTGCGGCACGACCGGTAAAAATATACATTCATTATCAGTCCCCGTTAAGTCCTCTAGAGCAGGGGTTCTCAACCTCTTGCACCTCAAGGCCCACTTGGCCTACTTGGGTAAGGTCTCCACAGACCACTAGGGGGCGCTCACTACCCACTGATGGGTCACGACCCAGCGGTTGCGATTAGCGGCTCAAGAGCATCGCAGTGAAGCCAGAGCCTATCCCGGCAGACACAGGGCAAACATACAACTTCCAGAGAAAGGTACCCGAGCCGGGAATCGAACCCGGGTCCTTCTTGCTGTGGAGGCAGCTGCACTTGCTCAATGCGCCTGGGTAAATGATTTGACTCGTTAAAGATTCCTGTACAGTATAATTCAGTGGCACAATTTGGCACGTTCGAGTGCAGGTTTAATCACGGTTGTGTTTTGATTGCTGTAAAGATTAATCAATGAAAATTCCTGGCAGGTTACATTATAGCTCACCTTTGTAATTCTAGAAATGTGTTTCATAGACAACAATCAATAACAGGGTTACCATACACATTGGCATTCAACGTGCAAATATCAGTGACATTGAGATTCTGTAAGGATTGCCACTCAGTTACACGTGTGTCCCAGTGTAAATTATAATTCAGTGTGGCCAAAGCAATAGCACAACCTTAGCAAGCAAACCTCTATACAGTGTACTGTAACGTTTAAGGAACACGAAAAGATAACGATGACACACACACACCACGTGTGTAGTCGGTGCATCGCATGACCACTGTCTAAAGAATGCACGGATGTGCGCCCACCATACCTACCTAACACGTGTTATATAGGATGGTACAGATGTCTGGTGACCCCCCTCTATCATTCTCTAAAACCTAATCTTTTGTCGTATACAAATGGGTGTGTAATGTAATCAGGGTTAATTAAAACACAAATGAATGAGTTAAGTAAAAAATGTTAGGGGTCAATTAAATGGCAGTCACAAGACATCTGGACCACCCTGTACTTCGTGGGCCTACGTTGCACACAGCAAAAGCCATTGGAGCAAAATCGATCGTCGTTCTGGGGTTATTTGCTCGTATGTCTAGGCTCTGCGCCTTCACCAAATCGTACTCACCGGTGTGGTGAAGTATGTTCAAATACCTCCCAATGGCCCACATAGTGTAAGGGGGGCCTCATCCAGCAGTGGATTAACAAAGGGCTGTACAGAACTAAACAACAATGAGACAGGTGCACGAGAGCAATGCACAAGGGCACGAGTAGAAAGATACCCGATAATAAATAGTAGCATCTTGTAAATAATAATGTTACGCAGTTCGTCAACCCACTGCTGGATGATGGCCTCCTCATGCCATACCGGACATCTGGCCAGACTTCACCGCGCTGGTCAGCAAGGGTTTAGTGACGTGGGGTGGGGGGGGCTCAGGACTGGTGCAGATGTCACTCGCCACCGATGCTGCCGAGGCTAATTGTCCTGACTCAACTAACCCCGGTGCCCTGAGACGTCGTTACTTGCTTACCCCTCCCCGCTGGGCCACTGTTAAAAAGAGCTACATAGCGCAACGGTTTCCATCCATTTTCAGAAACTGCTTAATCCTGTACAGGGTCGCGGTGAGCCGCAGCCTATCCCGGCAGACACAGGGCGCAAGGCAGGGCTAAACCCAGAATGGGACGCCAGTCCATCGCAGGGCACCGGGGACAATTTAGTCAGCTTAAATAAAAACTGAAAGACTGAACTCATCGTTTTCTTGGTGAGCCACGATTCATAACCACCATGAAACTGTCTAAATTCACAGAAGGCAGGAGGACCTTAGCCTTCTTAACACAAACGCAGATGATAATTTGTTAACGCCTTAGGCTTCATAACACACACATTCCACTTGGTTAAACAATAACGATAAAGGCGGGGGGAGCGCCACACACGGCACACGGTCGGCTCGGCACGAATCGCGCGTAGGTCACCTCGCCCATCTTACCCGACATTGGCTGCCGGGCAACGCGACGCGTTTGGCCGAAACCCAGGAGAACCGTGACGTGTGAGGAAGGAGGTTGCCAGTTGGAGATAGGGTAATATATCGCCAAGGTTCCGGATCTCTATTGAGAGTTTAAGACTCAAACCTATGTCAGTCTGTAGTTATGGGTAGCGGACGCGACTGGAAGAGGCGCAGGTCCGTGAAGAAAGTCTGAGGAGCCGACTCCGTGCAATCCTGGGAGTTTTGTCTTCGATGAAAGGATAGAATCAGAACTGTAATGTACAGAAGCAATGTGCAACACACCACTACCAACAAAGACAAAGATCCCCCCTGTAGCCTTAAAAGACTGTTGGGACAAGTGCTGTTTGCGAACTACTGTGAGGGACACACAAAAACACACGAACGGGTGGGCGGCCAGTACAACACCTGGCTGCCTTTGCTTACCCCAGTGTTTACACACCACACCAGGTACTCATTTGCGGCCGAGTCGACCTAGCGGAGGCCCAAGACCGCTTCGGATAATCGTCAACGGTTTTGACCGTGAGCGAGAATGGAACTTGTGTCGCCAGGTTCGTCGCGCGGCCCGCTAACTGCGACACCACTACCACTCACCGCAAGACGCGACTACCAACACACACTTTCACCTATCCTCCCACCCCCCCCGGCCTGTTCGTGGAAAACACAAGAAAAAAAATGAAAGCACTCGTATCTCATACAGGAGATGTAACGATTTCAGAAGTGAAAACGCCTCCCACGCACTCGACGGGCGGCTGCCGAGATCAACGAGTTGCGTGGCGGGAGCCGCTGCGACGTATGCCAGACGCCTCGCCGGTGAGACGCGAGTGCAGGCTCGGTCGCAGCACTGCCCGGTGGCGTTCGACGCCCGGTGGCGTTCGACGCAACAGCGCGTGGGCGGCGAAACGGCTCGGAACATTTTATTCCGATCGCCCCAATCCTCCCACGCCATCGATATGGAATCAAAGACGATTATATTTGGGGGAGGAGGGTCGTTTGTGGGCCCCTCACACCGCGTGCCGATCCACGTGCTCTCCTGTTTTTCAGAGGCAATATTCCCAAAAGGACATCCAGGGTGGACCTCAAAGTCAGATCAGAGCGGTTAAAGTCAGATCAGAGAGGTCCATCGCCAGCGGTTACTT
>JAZEWU010000001.1:33290325-33304821 GCA_036362915.1 Geotria australis
CTCCGCAGCCTTGTGCAGCGCTTTGTGACCCTCGGCTGAAAGGCGCTATATAAATGCTATTATTATTATTAGTTGTTCCACAGTCGACTCTGATCCTCAAGGTCCACTCTTACCGTATCCCACCATCGGGCTTTAAGGCTTTCCATTGGTCGCCAGCCTCCCGGTGCTACTTCAGCAGTGTGCCTTTGTGGATAAGCTGCCCTTCTTCATTCTGCACTTGCACCCCACCCACCGCAACCTCCACTTGCCGATTACATCTACAACGCTTGAGGTGTTATCTCACTCTCCTGGTACGCTGGAGATCGTGGATTTGATCCCGACCCTGATGACGCCTTTCGTGGTATACGCGTTCGCTCTCCGCGGTCGTGTGGATTTTTCTCCAGTTTTTCGGGTTTTTGACCCCGCCACATTTATAAACATGCGTTCAGATGATTCGTTTGTTATACATTTCCACATATGCTGATGTAAGCCACTTCGATGAGCTATCATGTGTGGCCACGTCACCTCCGAAAATATGCACGTAGCTTAGTAGGCTTTACCCGGTGAGATAGCTTAGTGGGCTTTACCCATTTCATGATGGTTGCTCTTCAAAAGCTCTTCTTTCGGGATAGCCGTGTCCAGCGTTCTCCCTCTCACCCTGTTCATCTAATATCAAATGTTATATCGGTCTTACAAAGTTTTACATTGAGCAAGTAGACGTGGGTGCAAGGCGTATGGGTGGAACAATGCACCGATTATTGGGTTAACTAGCAGAGTACCCGCACTACAGGCAATCTTGTTCCAAGAATGCCACACGTTCCGCCGACGTCTCTTATTGATGACGTTCATGTTGACGTGACTGCATTGACCTGGATTTGTTCTTGATGTCTGTTTGGGAATATTGCTGCTGGCTCTCTGAATTTCTAGAAGAGTAATCAATAAGCGTTAAGGCTTAAATAATATATAAAAGCCTCAGTGTCTTACAGATGAAATTTGTGCTTACGAAGGGTTTGAACGGTACCATCGGTGCGGATATATAAACACCACGCAGAGGTCATCATCCAGCAGCGGAATCACAGACGGGCTGTACCCGTGCACACGTTGTAAGCAATGGTATCACGTCACTCTTGCAGCAACCAGGCGCCACTAGATTTCACCGCGACGTGAATTTGAATTGCAACGCTGAACCAAAACACATAATCGAATCTCTTGGCTGGACAGACGGGACGGACGGTGAACGGCAAATCATTCCGGCCCTATCAGGGAGGAGGGCACACAAGGACACAATATCCTTCAGGCCGCGTGCTTGCGGCAGGTCGCTCGATTAAATAAATGAGGATCAAGCAGGCAATCTCAGCCACTGCATGGCACACATTTTGTTACGCAATCGACGATAAATTTCCCAGAGGACGGCACGGTGGTGCAGCGAGTAGCGCTGCCACCTCACAGCGAGGACTTAGGTTTGATTCCCGACTCGGGTGCCTTTCTGTGTGTGGGGTTTTCATGTTCCCCCCCCCACCCCATGTCTGCATGGGTTTTAACCTCGTATTCCGTTTTCCCCTCAGAGTCAAAAGACACGCTGAGTTGCTGCCTAGGTTAATTAGACCTGACTAGATTAATACCGGTGCCCTACGGTGGACCGGCATCCGATCCTGGGTATAGCCCTGTGTCTGTCGGGATAGGCTCCGGTCACCGCTACCATTTATAGCATCAAGCAGGTACTGACAATGAATGATGAATGAATGCTGAATGAATGGTGAATGAATGATGCATTTTGTTTATTTGAAAAATTGTGCTAAAGTGCATGTTTGTTGTGTCGCAGAAAGCCCGTAAAGAGCTTGCAAGCTCACTGGGTATTTTTATGCTGTAATAATAAAACATCTATCTATTTTCCCAGAGGAGAGTCGCTGCTTCTTCGGATTGAGAGGAGTCAGCTGAGGTGGTTCAGGCATCTGGTAAGGATGCCCCCTGGAAGGCTCCCCTGGGAAGTCTACCAGGCACGGCCCACTGGGCGGAGACCTAGAGGCCGACCCAGGACACGCTGGAGGGATTATATCCTTCGGCTGGCCTGGGAACGCCTGGGAATCCCCCAGGAAGAGCTGCAATCTGTTGCTGAGGAAAGGGATGTCTGGTCCACTCTCCTTGGACTGCTGCCACCGCGACCCTCACCAGGACAAGCGGTTTAGAAAATGGATGGATGGATCTATCTTCCCAAGGGTTGTCGGGCTCTGCGAAGAGACACCGCCATCGGGAACGAGCCAAGCCGGCCCATCGCCCACGTGCACACACACACGCGCGCACCCACCATGTTCTCCATGCAGATGCTGATCTCGCCGTCGATGTAGAACGCTCCGTAAAAGCCCACGATGTACGGCGAGTTGCACTTGTGCAGCACCTGGAGCTCGCGCAGGATCTGCGTTCGGATCGCCGGCTTGATCTCCAGGTGGATCAGCTGTGGGTTAGACCGGGGAAGGCGAATCACGAACGTGCGTGGATTCTGTAACGTTTTTCCAACGTGCCGTTTGCCCTCTGAGCAGAAGTGAAAGTAATGCGGTACAGTGTACCGGTAAGTGCGGAAGCATTCGGTATGGTACAGGTGGAAAGAGGGGGTGCAATACAACCGTACCCATAATGGATGATGGATGGATGTTTATTATTACAGCAGAAAAAATACCCAGTGAGATTGCAAGCTCTTTACAGGACTCCTGCGACACAACAAACATGCGAGTTGCTGAAAATATTAAGTAACTTTCACTCATGCCTTCGAGGTTCTTAATTTTCGGGGATAATGGTAGTGGTTGTGCCAGGTGTGTATGAAGCATTACATTCATAGGCCGTCACGAGAGGCTATGGGGCTCGAATAGTGGCTCTGCCGTGAAGGGGCGCTTGCGACGCTTCCTACGCTCGATTTCGCCACGAAAGTAACATAACTTGGAATTTTCAACAACTGGAGTGGTCAAACCCGGAGTCTTAAAGTAGAAATCCCGAGTTCCAATCTGGGTTGTGTGTAAACCGGTTTCTCAAATGAAGTGAGTTGTTGGTCCCAGTCTGATCACCAGTGGCTGCACAAATAAAACCCAACAGACAATTTGGTTCGTCACTCGATTTAAACTATTCCATCTCTTAGAATGAACCATTTCACTTTGATTGACGTGCCACAAACAATACTTTCAATGCTTTAAAAAGTCGTGCCTCTAATGTGGATAAAATGCCTATGGAAGCGACTTGAGAGGTAGCTCTGCGGCATCTTTTTCCGGCTGTTCTGTGACACACACATCCCTCGCTGCATAATTTCAAACGGGAACATCTTTGTCTCGTCAAACGACGACGATCGCTCAATTGGAATAATACTGGGATGAAAATCAACAAAACAAATATTTACATAAACAAACACACAGAAGCGTGACCAACTTGCGGCAAAGACTTGTACACACACACACACTCCAATCCCTAACATTATTAGGCGCAGCGATGCTCTTTACGGCGTAACTCAAACGTGCCAGCGGGTGGCCGTATTCCAAAAGAAAATAATGCATTAAAATCCCCTGCTGTGCTGGCACTATAATAAAGTGGCAACGTGGAGTCAATTTGGCCAACATCCAGCCATGGCATTCACAGTGGAGGAGAGGCTGGGCCACAGAGAGGAGGGGGTGGGCGCGGGGGCGGACAGGTGGGCCAGTTTGTCCTGGGCCTCAGATGCGAAAGGGCCTCAGAGAGTTCTCATCTGGCATATTGCTTCAGGCATGCAACGACCTTCTTGCTCGCCCTGTGGAGTGATGTTTTCAGGGGTCGCATTTCCACACTGTCAGCATTGTAACTCCGTTGCCTTTAGAGGCAGGGCTCCCGATTTTGAGGTTGGAAGTTCAAGTCCAGGCCAGATTGGTGGATGCTGAGCAGGCAGATTGGTGGATGCAGTGAACCCATTTAGCCGAGTTCAATTCCCAGCTCATTGCTCTGAATCTTGGACCACCCAACAAACCTGTCGGGGAGCGAATTGAAAAAAATGTGAATCATCGAGATCCTTTCAACACGGAAGCTGCAAGGCTGAATTAGCCCGTAAATGATAATCTGGCTCTTAGTACGTTGAAATATCCACACAAGACAGGAGCACAGAAATCCGGGACAACCTCAGAGTAGAGTCGCCGCTTCTTCGGATTGAGAGGAGCCAGTTGAGGTGGTTCGGGCATCTGGTAAGGATGCCCCCTGGAAGGCTCCCCCGGGAAGTCTACCAGGCACAGCCCACTGGGCGGAGACCTAGAGGCCGACCCAGGACACGCTAGAGCGATTATATCCTTCGGCTGGCCTGCGAACGCATGGGAATCCCCCAGGAAGAGCTGGAATCTGTTGCTGAGCAAAGGGATGTCTGCTGCCACCGCGACCCTCACCAGGACAAGCGGTTTCGAAAATGCATGGATGGATATCGCAATCCTGCCTGGGAATTTGGGCCTCACCTTGCGAGCCATGATGATGCCGGACGGTCTGTGCAGCACCTTGTTGACGACGCCGCCGTTGCCGGCGCCGAGCTCGCTCAGCTTCTGGAAGTCGTCATCCTTGAGCTCGCCCACCTTCTGCTTGTCGTGCAAGAATGCATCCAGGCGCTTCTGCTGCTCGCGGTCGACCTCCGAGTCCCCGTGTGCCGCGGCGGGGGGGCCTTCCGGCCGCAGGCCCCTGAGGGGGGACGCGAGGGTGGATGCAATGACATTCGAACGTTCAATCGTAAGCATTGTTAGAAATCGTTTAATCGTGTGTTTATGTTATATTATATTGTCAGGGCGGTCGGTGTCAGGAAGGGCATCCGGCTGTAAAATACCCCCACCGGTCAGACCAGGTCAACGTGGATTGTGGCCATTTAAACCAGCAACAACAACACGACAACACGGTACTGTATCTTTTAATTATTCCTAATTGATTAAAAAAAAAACATCTCTCCTAAGGTACCCTGCGGGTCTCATTTGTGACACAGCCTTTGGCTGAATGTTGCCCACCCACGTCACCAAATAAAGTGAACTGAACTAAACCGAATGACAATCTGTGACCACGATTGGCCGCTATTAGGCCACTGTGAGATGAAGGCTGCTCAAACCCGTGCAGCCCCTCACGGTCCTGGCGATGAACCAAACCCTCGTGCACGATCGCCGCTCTCGTAAATCTGTCTCCACAGTGCAGATCCTCTCGGGAGCTTTCCCTCCTCTAGCTGACACTCAGCAGTTATTCTCGCGCACAGGCCACTGTCTTTCAGAGCTACGGGTCCTGCCCAAGGCTACTTTTCATCACAGTCAACATTTTTAAAATATATGTCCGTCCTACGTTTGTTCTCTATTCCGTGTGTTGCGATGTATCACACACACAATACAATTTGGATTTATATAGCATCTGAAAGAAATCGCATCTCGTGAAGCGCGACAAAAACAGTGAAGCTATTTTAAATATGGGGAACGGGGCAACCAGCACAGGAAAAGGAACTAATTGAAAAGTTGAGGATATACTTTACAATGAGAAGGGACAAACTAGGCGAGCAACCTCGTATTGTTTAAACATGCCCGACTACTTGATGAGACCAAGAAGGTTGAAATCCAGTTCATATTTTTGCTTGTTCAAGTATTACATCGGTCGAGAAGGGCACGAGGCTACTGATTTGAAAAAAATGAATTTAACGTGGAGAGATGTAAGGATTATTTGTTTAAACCCGACTCTGCCTCGACTCGAAGTCAACAGCACGGATTGCTGGGAGAAGGGAAATCAGAAAATTAGGGCAAGCAATCTTCCACTGGGCAAATGTTGACCGGAGGCTTCGACAGAAACCCTTTCTTGGTGGAGCAGGGAGTGTTTAGGAAGCAGAGTAATACAAGAGAGAGAGAGAGAGATGTAGGTTACTGTAGGTGCGAGACCATGGAACATCTTGAAGGAGGGTGTGATCTTTAATTTGATCGAGGCTTTGAGGACGGTGGAGGCACAGCAGGCGCGTCGCAGCCGCGGGTGTTGCAGGAAAAGGTGGGGGGGGATGGAATCATGTTTCTGTGAAAGTGCGGGTGTCGCAACATATGATATGAGACTACCTCAGGAAAAAGTGGCGGGGATGGAATTATGTTTCTGTAAAAGTGCGGGTGTCGCAACACCCGCGGATGCGACGCGCCTGAGGCACAGCATCAGCAACTAGCAGCCAGCAGTATCAGCATCAGTAAGCGGGAGCCGTACAGGGTATATGTATAGTCATCAGCATCGGGGCTTTGCCAGGCACGGGCTGTACCGTCTCCAAACCAGCTGCATGCACGTCGTTGCATTGTGGCGCTTCAAGTCTCCCCCCTCAGCACCCCGCTGCTTTGTGCTATTAATAGGTGTCTTGTAAAAATGCACGGGCACATCTCACTGGAGTGGTGTGCGGTGTGACACGTGTGTACGAATCTGCATATACAGTAGAGCTTACACAGGTATTACGAAGGCCAACTCTTCCAGGCGGTATCAATCGCCTTCTTGCAAGAGAGATAATGCCATTCCATATCCCCATGACAGGGCCGAGTGTATCTAAAGTACGGGCGTCTGTTGACCTGCTACAAACTGGTGTTTATTTAATCGAGCCCTGACCGAGTCTACTTTTGGCTGCAATGTAAACTCGGAACCTTTGTTATGGTATCAAGTCCTGAGTGTGCTCACAGGCATCAAATTATAAAAATGATGTCCGTTGTTTATCCAGGAAAGCCTCTCTCAAGTTTCTTTTTCAGAAGAGTCCTGCCCAGGTTTGCATCGCCAAGCATATTAGTGGGTGTCTTATTTCGTGTGGGAGAAAACCACAGCACCTGAGAAACCCTCTGAATTCCGCACAGATTGACTCAATAATCCACCTTTCACTGCAACGCCATCTAATGTTTTTTGGGGGCGTTTCCAACATTCTGTCGCAATTCTCTCCGTGATCCACCAACTAGGGCTGCCGCCTCGAAGACACACACGTGGGGGACTGTACGTGTCTCATCTCACTGTCAGAACCCACATAACCCTGTACAGCGTTGCGGTGAGCCGGAGCCTATCCCGGCAGACACAGGGCGCACGGCAGGGCTAATACCCATGATGTGACGCCAGTCCATCACAGGGCACCGGGGGCAATTTAGTCAGCAGGCAAATTAATATTTGCAGCAGCATGTCTTTGGACTGTGGGAGGAAATCGGAGTGACCGGCGAAAACCCACGCGGACACGGAGAGCACATGAAAACTCCACGCAGAAAGGCCTCCCGAGACGGGATTCGAACCCGCAAGCTTCTTGCTGTGAGGCGGCAGCGCTATTCACCGCCCGACTTGCTCCGTGAAAACCTATATATTTCCCCGGACAGCTGCCTTCCTCAAGAATGACAATCCTGTAATAACCAGGACAGGTGGCAACCCTACCTTTCAGCCCTCCCGCGTTCAAAGCGCCACAACGCACACAAAACGCCGCGGCCAACGCGCTGTGGAGACCAAACCGAATGGCCAAGATTTCAAAGCAAGGCTCTATACTGTATAGTATTGTACTGATGTAGGTTTGTCACGGCTCGATAGACCGACCGATGGTTGCTCTTCGGCTCTGTTCTTTCGCGACAGCCGTGTCCACTCACTGAGCGATCTCCATCTCTCACGACGTTTCGCCTCCCACGTTGGAAGCATCATCGTGAACGTGATGGATAGATGGTTATTATTACAGCAGAAAAATACCCATTGAGCTTGCAAGCTCTTTACGTGGGAGGCGAAACCGTCGTGACGGAATAGATGGATATCGCTAAGTGACACGGCTATCCCGAAAGAACAGCTCTGAAGAGCAACCATGAAGGCTGTGGTATTGTTTACACAATGTCTCACTTGTGAGTGTAAACACGATTTAAGAAGATGTCCGGCCAGGGCTAACGATGCACCCTCGGCAACTCCGACCTTGGGCTGAATCCCCCCGCCGCCCAGGCAGCCGCGTCCATCAATAATAACCTCTCTCCGCGTACATTTACGAGGCAGTTAACTGCACTCACGCAAGAGCAGAAATCCGCCCCATAGCCATACCGGCTTTTGGGATAAGCGCTGTTAGCGAGCACCTATCAAGGCCGCTACCAATTCACGAGCTGGCGGGTTGTAGGCCAGCACCTCTCCCGGCCTGGTTTGTCTTTCCCGGTACAGTAGCGACGTTTGTTATTTCACTCACGACACCGGGTTAATAATTTCACACCCGCGTCTACCTAGGCGTATAGGTATACAGTCCATGCTGCGAGCTCAGGTGTTGCGGGGGTTCTTAGCGCAGTGCGCTAACGACCACTCACCACAGGCTACGCCACACGCACACGCAACCACATCTCTCTCTCTGTGTTACACGCTCTCAAGGCTTGGACACTCACTCGTTGTTGATGACTGGCGGAGCTTCCACCACACCTGGGTTGATGGTCAGGTTGGCCGGCTTCTTCTTGGGACCCATGCTCTCAGTGGGTTTGGTCGTTGTCGCGGTCGTCGAATCGTGATGAACCACCTCCCGAGCTCCTTCCTCCTAAAAGCAGCCGGCGGTTTTCCGCCTCTTCTTTTCTTCCTGTATATCGACTTTATGCCCTTGCCCTCCTCGCCCCCTTCACGCGTGTCGTCTCTGCGTGGGTGTTGGTGTGTTGTGTGTGTTGGTGTGGCTATCGCACTAAGGTTGAACGTGTCTCAACCGTTCGCGGGCAAGATAGCCCGCGTCCCTGTGTGTGTGTGTGTTTACTGAAACCGCACCCTTGTTACAAACCTGGCGCGACCGCCCCTGTTTCGGCCGTGCCTGTCTTGGCGTCTCTATGCATACGTGTGTGTTATGAATGTATGTGTCTCTCTCTGCGTCTCACCATTCCTAGCCTGGCCTCCCAGCAGCCCTAGACAAGGATGTGGTGTCGCGAGCTAGCTAGCTAGCGCGAGTGTGTATGAGCCGTGTGTGTGTGTGTGTATTTATAGATGAAACCCGAAGCCTTGCCTGATGCTGAACGTGGGGCGGACGCCTTGTGGATGGCTTGGTGATTTAAAATGCATGCATGTGTGTCTCTCTCTCACCCACGTGTTCTCTCCCTCGATCCCCCTCTCTCGCTCTCTCCCTTGCGATTGAAAACCAGGCAGCGTCCGACGTTTGCACATTAGGCTATGCTATATACTTCCTCAAACACACACACACACAAAAACCCCCACCCCACAGCCTTTCGTGCTGGGTAATTTCAGCCTTATAAGCCTCCAAACCCCCCACCCTTAACAGTGGCAAACACGGCGTGGCGCTACTGTCAAAGTGCACGTGTTTTGAAATTGACTCCCACCCACACACCACGCCGATAGTGCCTGCCGTGCCTTATAAACAATGTATGGTCATTATGTTTGTGAATATCGGGGCGTCCGAGGTGATAACCTCTTCCTAAATGAGGGCCGAATAGGACTTTGAAATACCATTTAACACACACACCTTAACGTTATCTAGAAACGCTGAAAATAATTAGGGCTCAATTTTACAGGTGACCGAGTATGCTAAAATTACACAGATCTAAAATATGCACCCCACTCTCTAGCAACCGGATTCTATTTTTATTATTGCGTGAAGCAGCGATATGTTCATGCCAATGTCGAGCTCTGAAGGCCATGAGAGGTCTATCGGAAAGAGTGTTCGCGTAGTTTTGCTATTTGTGCGGCTAAGATGATTGTAGTGACGGATGAATAGCGTTTGCGGACCGTTTTGAAGTGGTAGGCCTCATGTGGCCGTGGGCGGTAATGACATGAAGTCGTGGGTCATAGGTTGCCCTGATGGTGCAAATACTGTATGACAATGAGCCACCTCAAGGCCACATTTCTCAGCTTCACACCGACAACACCTGGTGCGTGGGAGTATGAGAGGTCTTTTCTGAAATATATGTTAATAACGTGATTGTCTCGTTCGCTAAGTGATTTTTCGCTCGCCATATACGTTAAGATATTGTACACGGTTTTAATAAATAAAGTGCGATGTTTTGATAAAATTCAGCAATCACCATCTGCTGACGAGGCCCAAAACAATAATCGAAAGTGGTCTCACAAGCAGCCTTGGAAACAATCTGGAAGGCTGATAAACTGAAATACATGTTTTAGCAGTCCTGACTTTGCTGATAAGATCCAAAAGGTCAAACTCGGTCTAGACTGCCTGATTTAAAAAAAACGCTGAATTAAATATTGGAACGGAAGGCCCTATTGAGCGATGCACTGGACGAAAATATTATTTCAAGCGGAGAGATACAGACGTTCTTCTATGTATTTTATTCACAAGCCGCGATGCACTTTGCAAGAATGCATAATGAACTGGCAAGCGTGTGCGAGGAACGCCGTGTGCAATAGACGTGCAGTCGAGCAGCGAATGACATTTCTAGAAAAAACACGGCCGTCTGTCTGTTCCTACTTGCATGGTTGCAGTAATGTTTATGGCCGGGTCGTGGCTTACAAAAGGGATGTTGTACAAGGACCTAATGCAATCTGCTTCAGATGAAGGCCCCCATTCATTTGCTCGTTCGCTCACTGAGTGCCTCGTTCGCTCGCTCGCATTAGTAGCGGCGCCCTTATGCAACTCCGAGGGCGGTGGCCGTGTGGTTTGTGGTTCGGAGCGGGTGAACATTACGTCTCTGTGTGCCGGTGATAAGCAAAGACAAAACAGAGATAATAATTACAGTGATTATCATAATAACTCTGGACGGTTATAGCAGGGGCTCAGCGGTTATTGCACTGCTGGGAATCTGGCAACCTGAGGTGGATTCCCGGCCAACGGTGATATTAGTGGAGAGTGATATCTGAAAGTCGGACCTGGCCACGACCACCAACCACCACCACTTTACGAACCCGGGTTGCCAAGCGTGGTGAAGTATGGTCAAACAATCTCCAATACTGGAACGGGGCATCAGGAGACCTTGATCCAGCAGTAGATTGACAAAGGTTAATAAAATTAAATGTATAATTTAGTAATATTAATAGGAAAGGGCATGGATTGCTTTATCAATAACGATTACACTAAATAACATTAACGTTCATAAGCCTATTGGGCCTTATGGACCGATGTTTACGAACAGCACGTGTTTAAGCAGACAAACCACGGGCTGGTTTTGATTTCTCTGAATTTCATCAGCAGGGTTTGGCCACAAACAAATACCACTGCACAAACACGTTTTGCTGCAATGCACAGAACTAACCCTATTTTTTTTATTTTGGTGTATATTGAAATGCACAAATTATCCACATTTGTAATTGGAGTTTATTAGCAATATAATAACCAGACTATTGAGAATGATGATACTTGGCTCTTAATGTCCACTTTACCAGCAGGGTTGATAATGTTAGTGGGTCTCTCTATAATCTTAGTGATCTCATTATTCAACGGTCCAAAAAACACAACACGTTAGAAAAAAAAGCATGCATATGTATAGACTGTGTGACGCTTTCAAACGTGTATTTATTTGTCTTTGGAAGTACAGTACTGTAGTATTCAATTAGCAGAATGGAAGCCAACGGGTAGCTGTCAGGACAAAACGCGTTTGCACATTTGCAAATAGACAAGTCGTTTGTTTTCCTCTGGATTGTGTCTCCGAGTGCCAGAAAACCTCTCTGTTCATTTGTTTATTTGACCGTAAATTACAAGGGAGTAGGTCTCTAATATCAACAACTCTATACTGCAGGTTGGTTCATATTAGATCAGCTTTATAAGATGCACAGTGCCCTCTTGTTACCGACGGCCGAACCAAACCAAAATGCTTTGCAAGTCGCCAAGCGTTAAAAACTGGTGAAATTCTGCCCCCTGATGGTACAAGGTAAACATTGTCACAACACGGCTGCTTTTGAAAAACACAAAACACCTTCAACGCTTGGAGCGAAGGTCATGCACGGTTGCAAGGAATGCGTGATCTCCACCGAGACCCCACCCATCCAATGTTTGTTGACTGGAATGGCCTTTCGTAAACCTTTTACAACCTAACCTGGCGCAAGAAGTCAATGTCTAAGTGTTAAGCACAGTACCTGGTGATGCTGCGTTGGCAGTGGCACACAAGCTCAATTTTTTTTTTACAAAAACGAAACATTCGTCAATCACAGCGTGGCCTTAAAATGAGAAATGTATATTAGACGACGTTTCGGGCAATGCCCCGTCTTCATGTGACACGAAGATCGGACATTGCCCGGAACGTCGCTATTATGTTTGAGTTGTTGACAGATGTGCAGAGTTCAATGTTTAAGGTGCGCTCTGTGACTCCCATACTCATTCCACCTCCTGTTGTTCAGAACAATCGATGACGTGCAGATTCCCACGTTCCAAGGACGGGTACCATAGTATTCAGCACCTGAAACCCACCGCTCAATGAGGGCTTCCCAGCGTCTGTGGGCTTATGTAACCATACTTGTGTCGTGCAGGAGAGGAGTATATACACGGGAGCATAGAAGTGAAATACAACGGCTGCCATAGTACTGTACTGTGGTAAAGTGTGAGTCCTCCCACCAATTCCAGGACATCTGATCAGCGTGGAAGTGTAGGCCGAATTACCCTATACGTTGTATCGCAGGAATCCCGCTCCAGAGCTTGCAAGCTCACAGAGTATTTTCAGATGGAATCCCACAGTCCAAAGACATGCTGCTGCATTGGTTAATTGGCTTGCGGACTAAATTTCCCCCAGTGCCCTGTGATGGACTGGCGTCCCATTCTGGCTATAGCCCTGCATTGCGTCCTGTGTTTGCCGGGATAGGCTCACCGCAACCCTGTACAGGATTACGCGGTTTCTAACAACGATGATGATGATAATAAACATCTCTACAAAGGTTATCTACAGCTCCCTCTAGTGGATGCCCTTCCGCGTTTAGCCGTACGCAGCGGCTGAAAATTCTTGACTGCCGCCATCCGGCGATAAAACGCTGCTTCACAACTCGTCCCTGTGTTCCTCGGAGACCAAAGGGCACTGGAGCCGAGAACGCTGAGATACTTGGGTTCGAATCCCAACCGCCTGTAATTTATATTTAAATCGGGTTCTCAGGCGGAAGCGAGTTGATGTACTCAATCACGTCACTAATGATTGCACAACAACGACGATCACATTCGGTCAGATTTGACACTTATTTGGGATAGAGATTAAAAAAAATGTATCGGTTATCTTCAGACGTGGGCGACGCAGTGAGGACCGCTGCCGCCTCACAGCAAGAAGGCCCTGGATTCCCTGTGTGGAGTTTGCATGTTCTCCCAGTGTTGGCGTGGGTTTCCACCCGGTACTCCGGTTTCATCTCACATTTCAAAGAGATTGCTGCCTAGGTTAGACTGGCAAAATTATCTCCTGCGTAGGTTTTTGCGGTTGCGCTCGATGGAAGTATTTCCTCAGATGTGTGTTCGGGTTGGAGATGTACCGCGTGCTGGTCGGCACGGTTGTCCGACGTTTCGCTCCGCGTCCTGGAGAAAATTCGTCCGTGTCACGTTGAAGAACACGCACGCGGTGAAACGCTCAACAACACATCGGAGAGCTGAAAACTAATGTTACACATTCATTATCAGTGTTTGTGGTACTTGGTGCCATGCCAATGCCCTTCAATAAATAAACGTAATTGCCGTGTTTTTTCTTTACACGTGGCATCACTGTGTAAGCAGCTCCCCCCTCAACCCGTGTTGACTATAGATGAGTCTAGGCTCCACACCATAGCCGTTGCTTAGCTTGGGACCCCACGGTGAGCGAATTAATTGGATTGTCAGCGTTTTCCATGCACGTCGCAACGCCGATTGCAAATCCGTTGTTCCGCCCTGGCAGTGCATGCAGCGTGCATTTCAATCAATGCACTTTTTATTAAATTTAATCACAGTGGAAGGCCACTCGGCTTATTTATTTATTAATGCACAAATGCAATTACGGTATTGACACAATGCCAGACGCCAATTTATGGCGCACGGTTAATGGCTACGGTACTGCCACACGTGAATTAGTGAATTGGCGTACTAGGCCTTGTGTGTTCCCGCCTGTAATAACAGTGATAAATAATGTACGTGAAGCCAATTTGTCAATCCACTGCTGGATGAAGGCGTCCTCCGCACGCCGTGTTTTGGTCGTGGGATATGTTTGACCATACTTCACCACGCTGGTTGGTGCGAAATGGCAAAGGACAGTGGTGTGGATCAGAACCTGTGCAGGTATCACTCGCTACTGAATCCAACTCGCTACTGAATCGAACGGGTGTGAATCCAACTCAGGTGGCCGGATTGATAGCGCGGTGCGCTTAAACGCAGAGCTTCTTACTAACCAACGCTAGGCTGCAGAGGGCGCTGCTGCTCTGTTACAGATCCTTTACATCTAAACACAATACAGTATACAGTAACACAGTACTGTATAATGCAGAAAGTGTTGTTTGTATGTCCGCAAAGTGGGTACCGGGTTGGAATCCTTTATATGCGCACATTGTATCTGCACAACACCCAGACTTTCATGTATTATTTCAGCTTTACTTCCTACGTATTGATTACTTTTCTGAAACTTTAACAACTCAGTTTTTAATTTGCACTGTTGCGCTACCATGAAACCTCTTAAGCACTCT
>JAZEWU010000001.1:33318381-33336751 GCA_036362915.1 Geotria australis
ACAGTTAAAATTTGCCCACAATTCCCTGGGAGTGTGCAATTGTAATAACCATCACGGGGGAATAAAAATAATTAGGTGTGCTGGGAAGAAGTGGACTTGCCATAAAGATGTTGTGCAAGCTGTGTCCGTTGGAATAAAATAATACGGCGTATTTAATACCGAAATCTCAGAGAACCGGGAATAAATATTGGTTCGAACCATTGTGAGCCATCGCTTAAGCACACGCGCCCTACACTCATTAATACGAAAACGCACACTGCTTAAAAAAATATATCACGCGAGCAATTTATTCCACTTGTCCGGGATCTTTGATTTCAGGATTTAACCGTGGGTATTTGCCTTTTTTACGTTTATCGTGCGTGTTTACGTTTAAAACGTCACGTAAAGTAATTTACCAGCTGTTTCCAACATCATTACATAAAACACCGCTGTGTAAAAGTTTATTGCATAATGATTGCGTAATGAAAAAAATCGCACGGGGAGAAATAACGTCGTTTTTCACTTGCCGCTGGTGCTCAAAATTTTTAGCAATCGCCGTCCATCACGCGGAGTCTTGGACGAGTCGGGCTGACTTAGGGTTGCCATCTCAGAGGAACACAAAACTTGAACGTATCATGCGTGGGGTAAACAGAATAAGCCAGCGAGCACCGTATGTGTGTAACTTGCAAAAACCCCAGACTTAGAACGACGTGCTCCGTGAAAACGTACACATTTCTCAATTACATAGATGTTTATCATTACAGCAGAAACCATCCAGCGAGCTTACCAGCTCTGGGTCCGGGATTCCCCGCGATACGACAAACGTTCGAACGGACCAATGCAACGAACAGCCGCCTCATTGAATAGGACGATCGTGAGGAAAACGAGGACAGGTGGCAACCTTAGGCCTAGCTAGCTCTGCGACCCCCCCCCCCCCGCGTGTGCCGCTCTCACGCGCCCGCGTTCACGCGCCCGCGGTCGGGGGAAGGAACGCAAACAGCTTGGGGAGTCGTCGGGGGGTATATACACTCGGCGCTGCGGCGTGAGCGTGCCAGATGCTCGGCTGCAGAGGACACTTGCTCGTGGGTCGTTACGGGTGCCGGTGAAGCCCGAGGGCTCCGGGGTCTCCCTTCGTCGTTGTCGTCCCCCCCCCACCACCACCACACCGCCGCGCCCTGCCTCGCTCCGTCTTCTGGCACTGCAGCCTCGTTGTTTGCTGAATCTCTCTGCCCCTCGCACCTTCCCCGTCACGATTGATTCCTCGACCCCACGAATGCTGCCGCGGAGAGAGAGCGCACGCAAGCCTCCCGAGCAAACACCAGCTCGCGTCGACGGACGCCGCGGGGGGGATGTGAGGTTGGATTAAAACGGACGCGAAGGAATCGGCTCACAATGAGACAGGAGTGTGACGTGGCTGCCGCGGGCCCTGTTGTGAGATCAGACAGAGGTTGGATTGTCTAAATAAACACGATTTGTCAACATTAGTACAAACCGGTGGTGGAGCACAGCCGGAATAGGCAAAGGAGAGATTAATAAAATGCGAGTTCCCCTGTCCCAATTTTCTACCGTCTTCGTAGTCTGGAACCCGAGTCTCTCCTTGCCCCGGTGCAGTTTCACCGCCTGCAAACTTGATAGCTCCGCCGCCGTGATGCTGATCAATTTACTGTATTTAAGTGTTATCCCCTTTACGTGTGAGCATTCTCCACTCTGCTATTATTGGTCTTCTTTAATTGGTTGTTTCGCAGTTTGATTCCTATTGTGATATCGGCGTCAGGTTCGCGAGCAAACGTATCCTTTCGGCATTCTCACAGAGCAGCGCAACGATTTGCATTGATGTATGTGTTCCCGTCTCAATGTGTGGGAATTTCTCTCAAGAGCCACTCGTTCGGGGAGCCGCTGTCTAGGGATAGGCGTGTTCAGCGTTTTGCCTCCCACGTTGAAGGCTTCATCAGGAGGAGCACTCGACACGGCTACCCTGAGAGAGCAGCAGAGAGAAATGTAACAGAATTTGGGCCGCGCGTGGCCACTGGTGAAGTCTTAGGTACAGGAGTTGGGTGGAGCCCTGCTTCAGGCTGTACGGACACGGCCCATTAGGCTAGAATTGGGTCAGTGCGGTTCACTTTGGGTCAGGTGTATACTGATGCCCTTGAGGCAAACAAGCTCAACGGTAGTACTTATGTCATTTATATATTTATATATTCCGGAGAGCCTCAATTGAGTCTCAAGACTACTTCAGGAAGCTCTTGCACGAAGACATTTGGCCAATTACTTTGTTTTTAACGAGTGTGGGAGAAAACTCTTGGACTGACAAATGTCGTTAACAAGCATGGCTTCTTGACAAAGAGAACAATCTCAAGGTGCTTGTTAAATAATTATTGCTAATTTCCTGTTTATTTTACGTAGCCACGCTGTTATTTAGTCTGACTTTACTGTTCCCCGGCTCGGCCTGTTGTGTATCTTCGCCAGCGATTCCATGAGTTTCCATGATCACATTTGCATCATCTAATTTTTATTGTTTCTCAGCTTTCATTCAGCGTTATTGACTCCATTAGTGTGTAGAATATTTCTAAATAAAATGTCACATTCCTACCTGCATGGCTGATTCCTGTATAAATCAATATTTTACTGCAGTGCATTGAATGTGATTGAATAGCACATTCCTTCACCGTGACTATGTGAATCGTATGAAATGGTGAATACCGTGATGAGTATTGAGTACCGTACCATAGTCTCTGGATTACAGGACACTTAAAAGTAAAAGACACACCAAGATCGTGCCCGGTGTCCATCAAGCTATAAATAGCTCTCAACTCACAACTACCGGAATACAATATGCACCTTGACATATTCCTATTCCATTAGAATGCAGAACATAACAGGGCTTGCCTTTTAATTCAATACCGTGTCAGTGAGCCAACACTGTGATAAAACGTTTCACTTTCATACAAAAGGGATTTTTCTCTGCATAACTCCTACGTGTTCGAATACATTGAGCCGGTCGGCATGAAGACATGTTCGTAAATTGCACGCGCTAAACTTTAGTACGTAACGAATGAATACTGCCGCAGAGTGTCGTGACATATACCGCCACTGCTGCCTGCAAGAGCTCCCAATTCCACGTGCGAATGATGTTTGATAATAGGGAATCTGTCCAGTGTGACCACACTTAATTACACGCTATCTCCGTATTAAAATATACAGTGTACTTTTAACTTGTGTAGATTATAATAAAAATGGGATTGGGGGGAAATTTATAATGGGTTTTAACTCGTATCTTTAGACTATAGATATTAGAATTTTTCTTCTCCCGTGTAATAAGTCTAGCACTGCCAAAATGTCTAGTTTTTAAACAAAGTAGAGAAAATGCCCAGGCGATGGGAATTTCAAATCAAATTTTAAAATGTATGTACTTTGGGGAAATTCTAAATAATGCATGGTGAGATTTAACCACATTCACAGCCAGTTGGCCAAAGTGCTTCTCCAACAATGCATTGCTGCGTAAAATAGTTTACATTTTCTATTTGTCACTTTTATATCAGTATGACATTAAAAAAATATTATTTTATTTCACCTAGTATTTAATATCATTTGTATATAATGTCCAGTATTTATCCAGGTTTGATTTTGGGAATATATACATCTTTTGTTACAGAGATCTGTACACATTTCCTCTAAGTTCAATAATCTATCTCTATCATGGGCTATGGTTCCATCTCTCACCTTAAGAGCCACCGATTGTGAATTGCTGATTATCAATCTCCTCTTTGCAGCTTTGCTGCTCCTACTGCTTGATGATGATGTCACACGGTGATTCTAAGATCATATAGTAATGGTAATTGCGTGATGATAATGATGATGGTGAATTATAGGAGTGGCTGGACAGCAAAATATATGACCCAGTCGTATTAACACGATGGTTATTATAATCAAAGTGACAATAATTGAGAATTGCTCTCCATGGCTGTTATTTCGGGATAGCCATGTCGAATGTTCCTTGTCTGTCCTTTGCAACGTTTTGCCTTCCATGTTGGAGGCATGGATTTTTGAAACAGTTCTGAGGATTGTAGGAACGCTTAATGCAGCTATCCTGAACAGATCCCCGAAAGAGCAGCTCTTGAGTGCAATTCTCATGCATCGACCCGCTAAAACCTACATCAGTACAGTGAACAATTGTACTGAGGAAGGTTTTCACGGCTCAATGTATGAACGCCTGATGGGAGGTGAAATATCCCAAAAGAGCAGGTATGGAAAGCAAATCTCAGTAACAATAATTATAAAAGCAATAATTGCCATAATGTCGTTATGATACCACAATTACAATTAAATGACGGTGACCACTCCTGAGTTTCATGCACACATTCCTACTGTGCCTGTACATTGTCTGTCGAAGCACATTCCTCTATATCACCACCACCACCATAATCATCATCACCGCTACGATTTTACGGCGATGCTGATGCCGCTGCTGATGACGGTGCTGAAATCGAGCAGCGTGGTGCTCGATTGCGGAATCTACTTGCACGCTCGGCTGGCGTGGTGTCATCATCATCATCACCGTTGTGATTTGACGGCGATGCCGATGATTTTATGGGCGATGCTGACGATGCTGACGATGCTGAAATCAAGGGGCACGGCGCTCGATCGGGGGGAATGTACGGGCGCGCCGAGACGGTGCGGTGTCACGGCCGCGCACACGCACGCAGACGCGTTGGCGGAGCGCGTGAGCGTTACGCGGTACTGTGCGTGTGTGTGTGTCTGCGCGTAATGTAGCGGCACGGGCCGCTCAGGGCACCCCGCCGTGCGCCGCTGCTGCTGCGAAGCCCCGCGCAGCTGTGCCAGGCCCCAGTCGCATGGCACCGTCCCACGTCCATGTGTGACCATCATCACCATCATCATCATCGTCGTCGTCGTATCGATGTAGGTTTTCACGGATCGATATACGAGAGGCAGGAGAGGAGGTGAGGTGTGGGGGTAAGGAGGTGCGTAGCGCTGCCGCCTCACGGTAGTGAGAGCATCCCGGGTTCGATTCTCGGCTCGGGTGCCGGCTTTGCGTGTTGGCTTTTCGCGTGTTTGATCTGTGTCTAAACAGATTAAATGTCCCTCAGTGCCCTGCGATGGACTGGCGTCCCACCCTGCGTGTGGCCCTGCCTTGTGCACTGTGTCTGCCGAGATAGGCTCCGGCTCACCGCGAGCCTGTACAGGATTAAGCGGTTTCTGACAATGAGATGAGATGAGATCTATGAGAATTGCTCTGAAGAGCTGCTCTTTACGGGGATAGCCGTGGTGAGCGTTCTTCCTCCGCACTACCTTTACTGCCCAGCCATCATTGTCATCAGCATCACCACCGTTCGACCATGATCGATTCTCTGTTGGATGACGGCCTACCTATGTCATCGCTAGCTCTCGAGGTCCTGCAGATGTAACGATCCCCACGGATGCATGTGCGTGAGCCAAATTCATTGCTTCATCTCCGCGCCCGGTAGACATACCCTCGGATGCGTTCCCTCCTGTGCCTGCCACTCTGTCCTACATTTTCGTCATATTTTGTCGCACAGCAACAGTACTTAAGCATGGAAATATCAACGCACGCTGCCGTGCGCAGTAAAGTGTGCCGTTTAAGACCATATGACAAATATAATGATAATAATAATAATAATTCAATTTATATAGCGCCTTTCACCCGAGGGTCACAAAGCGCTGATAATAGCCCATCGCCGTGTGCAAATGTCACATCCCAAATTACAAAGTTTAAAATTGCCCCCCGGGCTAAAATAATTAAAATAATAATAAAATTAATAACTACCCATGCGTAGCTGCAGTCCCCTAGGTCTTTGCCGCACCGAAGATAATGAATCTTGCCGTGCCCTCACCTGCTTAAATAACGCACATCAATCATGGGCTGTGTGAGCACAGTGGGCGGCCGTAGGAATCAGGGCTCCGCTCTCCAGCCGGCGTCTCGGTATCCGTCCCCGCGCGCTCACGGATGCAGTGGGGGCGAGCGAGGGAGTGTGGGGAGACAGCGCTGGTGGCGGTGGCGGTGGTGAAATCGTGGGCAGCGGTAGCGTAGCGGTTAGCGACTCTGTGCTACGAACTCGGCCGTCTGAGTTCGATTCCTGCTCGCGGCCGACACCGGTGACGGGTTTTCTGAACGGGTCCCGGGTGCTCCTGTAGGAGACGAAGGCGGCCGAGCGTGGTTCTGGCCACCCACCACATCATGTGCCATCCTGGCCTCTTTTGGTGCTTGCTAACAGCACTTGACTCTACAGTCTGTTAAGGCTACACGGGGGAAGTTTGTCTTTGGTGTTATTTACTTCGGTGGGATGTTGCGTGTACAGCGCTATAAACCCCACCGCTCAAGTTCGACTCCCGAGCACGGCTAACGTCAGCGGTGATTATCTGAACCTGTCCTGCCTGTGTGTGATAAACAACACCAGTGGGGAGACGAAGGCGGCCAGACGCCACGAGCATTCGCCCCAACAGTCTACGTAAGCTACGCAGGGGATCTTTGTCTTCGTGGTGGTTCTGTAGTTGAATGGGTTGGTGGTGGTGATGGTACGGCTGCATCGGTGGGGGTGGTGGTACGGTTACATGGGTAGTGGTGGGGGTGGTGGTGGCGATATGCCTGAAAGGGTAGTGCTGGTGGTGCGTGGCACATGCTCAGCTTACCGACCACCACCGGCGGATCGCATTTTCTACTTGACGGCATCGCCGGCGTGTGTCGGCAACCCGGTCCCCCCGTCCCACACTCCCCCTTTTTTGCAGAGGCGAGCGCGCAGCGTAACGCAGCGTAACCCCGCGTGCGCCGCGCAGAGTTGATTTATTCGCGCCAGAGCCTGGCATCTCGGCGAGCCGGCTGTTGGGATAACCTCGCTAAACAAGAAAACAATTTGCGGCAGATTTTGACAGCTGGGTTCGGGTCTGCATTCCGCCAGGCTGTGAATTACAGCATGGGATGGGGGGGGGAAACAACTACTTGATAATTTCAGCTGCATCGCGTCAATGAATAAACAATGAGCGACTTGTCTGTTCTCTTAATGGCTTTTGGTTTTACGAAATGACAAATAAAACATATTTCATTTTATTCGTGATTCATAAAATGCCATGGAAATATGACCAACTCTCATGGAATGCGCAACGTCTCGACATATCTCAGAACCGAAGCGGAGTGGGAGCCTGGATAGCGCTAGGATGGGCGGCCACTTTGCATAACATCTCTTGTAGATTCGGCTGCAGAGGGCCGTGAAATACAAATCCTTTATTATACCATACTGATATGCTCACACAAGTATGCTCCATGCCCTCACCAACCTTCACCGGCCAACGTGGTGAAGTATGGTCAAATGCATCCCACAACGCCACATGGCATGGGGAAAACGTTCATCCATCAATGCTGTCTTGACAAATGACTGCATGTTCACACTTATTTAATTTACATTTGCGAGCGGACGAACGTCGTCTCGGCAGAAGTTGTAGGAGAATTTACGATGAATTTCCAGCGTCCGCTCATTATTCTCTGCATATTTTTGCAATAACGGTAATTAACAGCTTTTAATTACAGCGACTTTGCCAATGTTCAGCCAGTAAGCCAGGCAAATTACTTTTGAGGCACCGCAATGAGGATGTATTTTCTTTTCATCTCTTTCAGAATAATTGCGACTTCAAAAAAAACGTCGCGAGTAACAACTCCTCACAGCGGGTTCTGATTGCTAAAGAGCGCTGCGTCGCTGTAATGACTGATGTTTACTCTGTATATTAAGTTGTTTTTGTCCTTGGAAACTGTGGTCTAATTCAGTGCGTAGGCGAGAGCTGAGCTCGAGCCTTCATCTGATGATGCTGCCTGTGATCTCCAGCGAAACGTAGGACAAAATTGTCAAAAGCGTTGATTGCTCCTCAACATCCCTCCAGCTTTGTTGGTAAAGCAAGTCAGTTGGCATGTTTGTCCGTTCCGTGATGACCTTGATTCAAAGGCTTATGCTTAAAATTTAACATTAGACTTACACACCGATCTAACTCTTCTTCTTCTTTGCGATTCTTCGAAGCAGCACGATGGTCAGCCTCAGGACATCGTTGTCTTTCAGCTCGGCCTCGAAGTGTTTGGTAGAATTCGCAGGCAACACCAAGTATTGCCTGACAGGGATCGCGACGTGAACGCTTCTACCTTGACCCCCGATCTAACTCTAAAGAAACGATTTATGAAGCCGCTGCCTGAATTCCAGTTCTGAATAGGTAATGATGTGAAAAAGATCCCTCCGGAAAAAAATTAGGCATATCGCGTCGATCCATCGCTAGAAATCGATTCTTGCACTCACGATACATCTGTCGATCTTGTGCGTATCGCACCCCCGACTTCCAGCTCCAACCGTACATTAACCTGATGATGCCTCCAACGCGGCAGGCGAATCATCAGGAAGGAGAGAATAGGAACGCTCGACACGGATATCCTGAAAGCACATCTATTGAGAGCAATTCGATAATCGTGCTGTGCATCTACTCAGGTGGCGAGCAGCTGGGAGGCCCGCGTCTGGATGCGTCGCGCGTGCAGCCACCTCAAGGGGGCGGCTCCTCGGCCCCCCAGGTGACGACGCACCGAGGTCAGCGATTGGCTTGCGCTAGGACTCAAGAGCCTTCCCAGTCCCTGGTGGCCGTGGATCCGTCGCGATCGCAGATGCAGGTGAGGACCGTGCGCAAAACAAGATGACGCGGCTTAAATCCTCGTCAAATTGCCGAGCGGTGTTCAGGTGCGCCGGAATTCAATTACCCCGCCCGTCCCGATGTTTCTGTTGGTGAGAAAATGAAACAAATGATAGAACCCGTCTTCCCACCATCAAATCAATTAGGCCTCGTCAGCTTTGTTTCGAGTCGACATCACCATTTAGTAAATTTAAACGGCTCGTCAGTTTTGAAAAATTGTCATATTATATTGGCACATGTTTTATTTTATTTGATTGTCGCTGATGTATTTTGAGTTGCCGTTCGTTTTGAATTATTTTTAAATTATGGAAAAAAGGAGTTATCATTGGGAGCAATTGCCTAAAATATATTTTCGTTAAAAAAAAGACACCATGCACCTATGCTGTGTAACTGAACTTCAGAGAAAAATGTTCCCGAAGGAAAACAAATACGGACAAATTGGAAACGTCAATTTTGATCGAACAAAAACCTCTTAGAATTCACAATAATTAGAATCAATCAAGGATCAATTCGGAAAGAAATTGTAAAATTGATTAGTTCGTTTTTTTACAAGTGGTGACCTCATCAAAATGTAAATTTAGCCTTTTGTTGTTTGCTTTCAAAATGAAATTTACCCTCCGTAATGAGCGATTTTTTTTTATACATACATACATTAAAAAAAAGAACATTATCAGCGGCCAGCACGATGCCTTAAAAAAAAAAGTCTCAACCACCGCTCTTTTCACACGCGTGATATGTTCACGTCCAACCTTGCCCTATTCGGCTCCGTCAGCGCCATTCGCTTTTGTTGCTAGCATCGCTTCGGCGTGATCGTGTTGTTCCAAAGCCCACGACTCCGGCCTCGGAGCAGTGGCACCGGTTGGTCGTGCGTGACGGCCGCCTGGATGAGACCGCCGGAGACTTTGCCGAATTCCGGAAGCTTCACCGCGTCGCGTGGGGCCCTGTCGCATCGACGCTGCGCGGCATGGAGGGCCTAATTTCCGCCGCCACCGCCGCCTCATCGTCGTGTGCCCCCCGAGCCGGGCTGGTGGTGCGGCTGCGCGGGGAGCGTGTGGCCCAGGTCAGTGTTGTTGGATCTATGTTTAATATTTTTATTACAGCAGAAAAATACCCATTGAGCTTGCATGCTCTTTACGGGACTCCTGCGACACAACAAACATGCGAGTTGCTAATAAAAATGTAAATATATACAAGATTAATACATTTTTAATCAACCGAAAAAAACATTTACGCATAGCATTGCACAAATTTTTCAAATAAAATAGTCCAAAATACATAACATTGCACACATTTTAGATTAAGGCTGTGCATTGCGATGGTGAAAAAAACTAAAGGATATTAAGGGTAAACATAATCAACGTTAAGACGGAAGAGTGCAAAAAATTTTTAACCTTTAGAACACGAATCAAGATTAGCAATCACAACTAGGCAGAAATTTCAATTCTAACTGGGATCTAAGTTTAGTAATGGACGGTAGTGACTATAGCTTTAAGCTCGTGGCTATATTCATTCCGTTAGCAACAACATATTGATGTGAGGTTTCACGGCTCAGTGTATGAGAATTTGCTCTCGAGAGCTGCTCTTTTGGGATTGCCATGTCGAACAAGTCTGCCGATGCCTCCTCCAATGTGGGAGGCGAAACACGCGACCTCTGCACCAGCTTCCACTCTGAGAATTGATCTCAAGAGCAGCTCTTTCGGGATAGCCGTGTTGAGCGTTCCTCCTCGACCCGAGGCAACTATATTATCACCCACTCTGAAAAGGTATTTCGCCTACTCTTCCACACTGCCCAAACGCAATGAAAGAAGTGGGAGTACCCACAAGTTTACCCTACTAAATGTGACCTACCAGTCAGCCAACTAACCATGGTCCACCCATTTATATTGCCGCGTGGACAGAGGCGAGGATTGAAGCTAACCTGCCCATCGTTTTAACTCCCGCGCTGGGAGATTGAACTGTTAACCTCCATTGTGCTAACCATTACACCACTGCAGCATCCCCTATAACCGGCAATCTCAACCGGTCAGCCGTGACCCATTAGTGGGCAGCGAGCGACCCAAGTAGGCCTTGAGGTGCAAAAGTTTGAGAACCCCTGCCCTATAACGTATGATGGCAGTGCAGCGGTGAAAGTAACTTCAATTTCTTACCGGTACGTTTGTGTCGCAGCCCCCCTTTCCACCTGTTGAGCAACTGCCCATTTTTGCACCCCCCTGCCTTCGACTTCTGTCAGGTGGCGCAGGAGTTAGAGCTGGGGCTGCGGAAGCGCCGGGTGATGGAGCGCGATCTGCTGTTCGCGGCCGAAGATCCGGACTCGCTCCAACCCCTGCTGGCACGAGGATTCAGGTGGCAGCTTCTTGTCGTCTCTCCTGGTCCGCGTTCATTTATTCATTATGAGTACCAAATTCATTCAGCCAAAATATCGCTTCCTCCATTTACTCGTTAACGTTTGGCCAAACCGTCGTCTGTCAATAGAAACGTTCATACTTGCTTTCTCCAAATATTATCCACTCAAATCAAGCAATCATTTATTGATTCATATTCCTTGCCTTGAAAAAACTCACTCCTATATTCTCCATTTCTCGACCAAAAATTAAATACCTTTTATGAGAGCAAATATTCGTTCACTATTTTCAATTCAAGACAAGTTCCTGCAAAGGTTCTCAATTGAAGAAGTGTATTCCTTCTCGTCTGCTGTACGATTGTACGTCCTCTCGGTAGCTGCCCGCTTCGCACCATTGACCTTTAACCTACGGTCAGCAACTGCAGTGCAAATATATATAATTGAATGCCGATTAATGTATTCATTTGTTCCGAAGTCAGGAGGCTTTCAGAGAATAGCCCAAGAGCCTGATGTTCATTATAGTTTCCCAAAGCCGACGAAGGCACCGCGATGTCTTATCAGCCAATGCAGGTGAATAAAATAAATATAAATGACCAAACTCATTAATACACACATTAATTTGCCTTTAAAAAGTATGAATACGGCATCGTCGTAAACAAAGCGTTGTTTGGTTATCGATTCCCGTGGGAGCCGACACCGGAGGTCACGCATTGTTTACGCGGCGGCTGAAGATGCTTTTAATCAGAGCTGGGAGCTTCGGAAATTAATCTGCATTTGTTTGGCTTCGAAAAAACTTCCATCCTTGTTTTCATTAACAACGCGTGCATCAGTTATCATCTGCACAAACAACGGAAAGGGCATTAACAAAAAAATGACAATTACAGGATCTAATTTGCTGAAGCCTTTTGTTGTTTGTTAAAATGTTGTCATACAGCTCGTGATAATGGAGCCTTCATTTGTCAGGCCCTGCGAGACAAAACTTACAAACCGGTAAAAAACAGACGTTGGTTTGCTCACGTCGATATGCTCGTGTAGAGACCTATTAAACCAACCTCAATGGAATTACTGAATCCACGTGTGTAGAGTGTCAAGCGTTGTTCATCCATACGCGTGCATTTTCAGGTGTGCAGTAGAAAATGCATGCCTGCTTTGGGCGACCCTCTGATTAAATTTTACGGTTTTCAAGAGCAACAGTTTCATACTATAAACTCGCACGGCAAGCTGGCGCAGTGAGTAGCGCTGCCACCTCACAGCAAAAAGGTTCTGGATTCAAATCCTGGATTTGATTCCCGGTTCCGGTGCTTTCTGTGTGGAGTTTGCATGGTCTCTGCATGTCCTCATGGGTTTTTGCTGGATACTCTGGTTTCCTCCCACATTCCATATACACACTGCTGGTGCCTAGGTTAATTGACCTGACTCAATTTTCACTGGTGCCCTGCGATGGATTGGCGTCCCATTCAGGTTATAGCCCTACCTCGTGCCCTGTGTATGCCGAGATAGGCTCCGGCACCCCGCAACCCTGTCCAGAATTAAGTGGGTACTGACAACGAATGAATGCATAACTATCTTACACAATAGAGAAAAACGCTTGGGCGGCAGGGTGGCGCAGTGGTAACATCCGCGCCTCACAGAAAGAATGGTCTTGCCCGAGGCGGTTGGATTCCTACCTTGGGCGCCTTTCTGTTTGGAGTTTGTGTGTTCTCCCCCTGTTCTGTGTGGGTTTCCTCCGGGTTCTCTGGTTTCCTCCCACAACTTGAAAAAAACCACTCATTAATTTGATGGCTTCTTCTTCTTCTTAGCGATTCTTCGAAGCAGCGCGATGGTCAAATTACAGTTTCCCATTTTCTTACACAGCCCCTTGCATTTTCGTTGAACTCCGCAAGGTCTTTTGAGCTGCAGAGGTTCGGTAGTAGAGCGCAGACAAGGCAGTGTTCCATAGTATGGTCTGCTTCTCCACATTCGCAGGTGGTTGGGCCGGTCTTGTAGCCCCATCTGACCAAAGCATCTTTTGATCGTCCCGTTCTAGTTCTCAGGCGGTTGAGTGTCTTCCACTGAATCCATGGTGCACCTGAGCCAGGAGGGAAGTCTTCAGCAGGTGGGATTCCCATGCCAGTTGCAGGAGGGTCACTCTCAAGCTTTTCCGTCCAGAGCTGGAGTCTGGTTTCCCCTCGAGATGTTGTTAGGGGCTGCACATGGCTGAGGAAGCTTTTTCTTGACTTCAGTCGTTGGGCCGGGGGTTGACGTCCGTGAAGGAGGTGGCGTTCATCGCTAGTAGCCTTTGTCATCTCGACTCGACTGGCCACTTCCCGTCTGATATCAGCAGGGGCAATGCCAGCGAGGAGGTACAGGTTGTTTGTGTGTGTGGGTTTCATTTGATGGCTGAAAACATCATAATATATAAGAAGCAGTGTGTGGCAATATTGTGCCGGCAAAACCGCCTGGCTGCCTCCTCCGCCTCTCTGCTCTTTCCTCGCGCCTGAGTCCTTCTCTCGTCGAATGAATATCTTCGACGTTGAATGAACAAGTGCGCGTTATAAATGTTAATTATTGTTATTATTATTAAAAAAGGTCAAGACACACTTCCACGACGCCCCTGTAATACAACGCTGCTGTCTCCTCTCGGCGCCCCGCTCGCCGTGCCCTCCAGGAGCCCGGGCGGGCGCGACCGGGCTGCCACGCGGATCCAGGCGAGCTGGCGCGGGTTCCTCGCCCGCCGGGACTTCGAGCGGCACCGGCGCCGGCGTTGGGCCGCCGGCGTTTTTGCCGTCGCCTGGATGTTGCGCGTGCAGCGCAGCCGCGTCCGGCACTCGCTCGCTCGGCGGCGGGAAGCGCAGCTCGAGAGCTTCCGCACCCGCTCGCAGGTGGGAGGGACGCGTACGCACGTGGATAGTTGCGCGAGGCATTCGCCACGCGCCCGCTACGTTACAGTGGTAACGTCCGCGCCTCACAGAAAGAATGGTCTTGCCCGAGGCGGTTCGATTCCCGCATTGGGTGCCTTTCTGGGTGGAGTTTGTGTGTTCTCCCTCTGTTGTGCGTGGATTTTCTCCAAGTTCTCCCGGTTTCCTCCCACAACTTTAAAAAAAACCACTCATTAATTAGTTGGCTGATAACATCATAATATATAGGAAGCAGTGTGTGGCAATATGGCGCCGGAACACCGCCTGGCTGCCTTCTCCGCCTCTCGTCGAATGAATATCTTCGACATTGAATGAATATGTTCGCGTTATAAATGTAAAATTATTATTGTTACAAACAAACACAACCGGCGATTCTTGATCAGTGACGAGATTGGGAATCGCTCTCAACAGACGTGCTTTCAGGGTAGCCGTGCCGCGCGGTCCTTCTTTCTCCATCTTGACGTTTCGCCTCCCACGTTGGAGGCATCACCAAGTCACGTTGGAGGCGAAACGTCATTGTCAGCCTGATGATATCTCGACTTGGCTATACCGAAAGAGCAGCTCTTGAGAGTTGCAAGGTCACGGTGCAGTTCCAGAATGTATCTTTTATTGGAAGTTTATGGTGAATGTAGTGCCTCTAGTGGCCGGTGGGGTGTTACCGATGTGAGTGCTAACCTCTTGCAATAGGGGTTTTCTCCGGACACTCCAGGTTCACCAACATGTCGAGAAAACTCATAAAAAGTAATTGACCAATTATCGCTGACAGGACTGTTCTGAAGACGTCGGCTTTCTATGATAAGCCATAAAATAATCATTATCATTGCGGTTATTTATATACAGGTGCAATACCTGCCGCCTAATATCTCTTTTGTAATTGGTGGTGTTTACAATTGTTTATATATATGTAGTCTCATCAATCTCATCAGCGTTGATTTGCTTTTACTGCAAACCAAACTGTAATGAACGTAATGATTTATTTAGCAAAATTACAGTTGAGTTATACATATTTACTTTTTTTTATTATAGCGTGTCCTGGTAAAGCTGGCTCAGCTGGTTTCTCTTCTTAATATTATTATTATTATTATTTCTCTCCCGCTTTGTTATTATTTTATTGAAATTATAAACACTGCAATGTCCTTCTCTGCCCGTTATCATCGGGCCATTCATTCGCTTTCCCTCCCTCCCTCCCTCCCCTTCTTTTCCAATTTCTATTGCGTGTGTGCTGTGCTTTTTTTCCCCCCTTCCCTTTTTCATTTTAATACCGTGCCCTGATGATATCTGGGTTCAAAGCTTGACTGCACAGACCTAATTGCATACGCCATACCATTAGCACAAATACGGAAATAAGTGCGGTGAATGCATTTAACGGTAAATGAAGTACCATTAAACGTAATTGAAGAAACATTTACTTACGCCATCCACTTTAATGTTAAACAATAAATTGTGCGGCTTTTTTGTGGAGCAATGATAATTATGCTACAATAATAGAAAATTCCATTGGTGTTTCGTTATAATGCTTTAGCACTGTACATTAAAGTGGCCTTTTTTTAAACGATATGTATCTGCCTAATGCGGATGGCCCCATCACCCCAGAAATGGTTTTGTGAAATCGTCCTAATGCGATGCGATGTGCGTGGAGCGGCGATGGAGAAGGGCGGGAATGCGGGTGGAGGGGCTAGGGAGGGGGTGGGGGAATGCGCGCATAATAGGGGTTTTGTTTGATCCATTAGGTCGCGGTAAACAGTTTGCGTTCCTTACAAGCCGCACACGGAGGCCTTCGGCTACAAGTGTACCCGAAGCCTTGCACCGCAGCCACGTGTCAAAGGTGGCAGGAATTATACTCGCGTGTGTATACGCCGCCAAAACACGTAATGACGGCCACGATAGCCGTAACGGCAAACAAATACACCAATGCCTCACGATATATAAACAAAGAAATCGCGGCACTATCGACGGATTTATTTTTTTCCCCCTTCTTGACTTATGTCTGGAGCGAGTCAATACCACTCCTTGCATATGAATGATTAATGGCCGCGCATTCATTTGCAAAGCCCGCTTGATCGCTTGACAAACATCTCGAGCACTTTCAGCCCTCATACTTCTTCCGCACGTACAGCATCATTAGATAATAATGATTATGTAATCCCAAAGGGCGACGCGGGTTGCTCGTAAATTGTTGCGCCGTCTGGCCGGACGCTGCGTACACGCGCAGCGAGCGAGGGAGCGCGTGGTCTGCCCGATGGATTTTTAACACATTAGCGCCGACCGCGCTCCTGAAAATGACAAATTTTTATTACGGCGTCGTCGGCGTCACGGCCAGAATGACCCCTCACGTCACGTCCCCGGCGTAATTGTTGTTCGTTTACCGCAAAATGGGATGTTTCCTGTGCCATGGCGCTGTGTCACCTTCGTTCCCCCGAAGATGAATGGAGTTTTAATTTGGTTTTCGTGGAGGAGGAGGAGGAGAAGGAGCGGAGGGGGGGGTGAGGTTATTCCTCCGGCTTGTTTAGTCTTCTCCCGGTTGCTGCGCGGCGGTGACATTAATTAGTGCTCACCGCTTCCCCGCTGTTTTTTCGCCGTGTTTTTAATTCCCGTCCTGTTAATTATACCCTCTCCTCTCCGTTATCACCGCCGTCGCCATCGCACGCCTCTAATTAAATTAATTGTCGCAGTGCTGGAGCGTGTGATTAAATTAATTAGGGTAATTTACGCAAGGCGCGCGGGGCTCGGGAGTAGCGCGTGCTATCCGCGGCTAGCTTTGGCGTGGGACGTCCTCCTAGCTAGCCCGGGCGAGCGAGGGGGGTCAGAGGTTCTGTTTTGCAATGTAAACACAATCGTCCCTGCGCACAAACACGCCCGCTTTGTTAATTAAATTCAGATATATATTTTTTTTTACCGCCGGCTTGTCGCCGCTGCCACCGGCCCGCCCGCCACCCGCTCGCCCCGGCGATCGGTTCCCGCACGTTCGTTCTCAACGCTTTTGTTTCGCCGGTTTTTATTTGTTCTGTGCAGATGGAGGCTAATTAATTGACCCCTCTTTAAAATCGCCAATCTGCCGCTCTGTTTTATAAAACTGATTATGCATTTCATTTTAACAGCTGGCCGACGAAAAAAAAACGGGATGACACCGCGCGGTCATTAAGGATTCCGCTCGCGCCAAACCTGATCTTTTGGAATTGAAAAGGGGGCTATGGTTGTGGCGTATTACCTTCTCGCGAGAGTGTGCGTTTGTGAAAGAGTTAATTAATAATTGAAGAAGAATACATTTGTAAAAAAAAACACTTTTTTTAAAACAAATTAATAAATATAGTTGGCTAATCGAATAACCCATTAGGAAAAAAACACGTACCCCGGTTCGTGGTTATGAAATTGAATATTAGTGGAACAAAGAGCATTTTTTTCCAGCACACAAAGAAACACATTACAGACTCTAAAGCCCCTTTTACACAGCCCCATCGGCCACTATTATCTACAAATAAAAGAACAATAATTACTGTAAACTGGAAAATCCACTAATCATACATTTTAAGTTTAAGTGCCCCCAAGCTCAAATGAGCTTTGGGTGACGCACTGCTGGTGGCGTTGAGCAAGTGGTGGAAATTCAACATTGCTATGGTGGAAACAACATAATCCATTCAATAGCCAACCACTGTAGGAGCCTGCTGCTACCCTCCCACCGAGCAATATTTTGTGCAGTAATGCCTGATGATGCCTCCAACCTGGGAGTCGAAACGTTGTGAAGGAGAGAAGAACGCTTGAGATGGCTGTCCTGAAAGAGCAGCTTTTTTGAGAGCAATTCTCATACATCGAACCATGAAAACCTACGTGAAAATCGAAGTGAATAGCATTACTGTACATCTGGTTATGTTTCAGAAGGTGAAATTTAACCGTCTGGGGAGACTGAGGGTGCTTGTCATCTCAGTGTAACTTGATAAAAGACTTTTGAATTCAAATCCTCGGCATGTCTCCCACCATCCACGCTGTCACCTTGCTGCTCTGTGTCTCTGTGAGATACGGAGTCATCTCTTTGCACAATATTCATTCACCTGTTGCAAAGAAAGTTTAAGGGGGGCATTCGAAATCAGTGGGGTTTCCATATATGGTACACGCTGTATAAATAAAGTGTCATGAATTCAGTAGTTTTTACAAACATATTTTATAATCTATATAATGCTTACTTTTTTATGACGCGAGACAAACTGGAATTATACAGCATTGTAGCATATACGTATCTTTCTGATAATCACGGCTTTTCCGCTAGTGGCCAAGCATGACAGCACACGTCTGTAAAGAGGAGGGGTAGCGTGGTGGTTAGCGCCCTGCGCTGCGAACCCGGCGTCCTGAGTTCGATTCCCGCTTACGGCCAACATCAGTGACCATATTCTGAACCGGTCCTGGGCCTCGCCTAGGTCGACTCCGCCTCAAATGAGTACATGGCGCGGTGTGTAAACATCACCACTAG
>JAZEWU010000001.1:33336874-33376731 GCA_036362915.1 Geotria australis
TGAAAGGCGCTCTATAAATGCTATTATTATTATTATTATACAGGAGATCTGTGTCTTTGTGGAAGAGGGTTAATTAATTCATTGCATTTAGATAGCGCCTCTCACTTAGAGGCCCCAAGGCGCTACAGGAATCCGCTACAGGGGGGGGGAGGCAGCCTTGTGGTAAGCCGGCGCCAACCCGCCAGATACTGCGTCCTGTATATTATGATGTTATTGGCCGATTCATTAATGACTTGTTTTTTCGTTGTGGGAGGAAACCGGAGAACCTGAAGGAAACCAGTGCAGAACAGGGGATGAACACACAAATGCCCACACAGAAAGGTGCCCGAGGTGGCAATCGAACTGCCTCGAGCAGAATCTTTTTTTCTACGAGGTGCAGATGTTACCGCTGCATAGCCACCCTGCCAATCACGCTCATATGTAGAACCTACAAAGATGCTGGAGCTGTGTGGCGACCAGCAGATGGCGGCACAGCAAGCGGATTCTTGAATTCTGTGAGGAGCTCTATTATCTCCTTGTATGTGTATGCATGGCTTTTTTTCCTGGGTAATTGAGTTTGCTTCCACGTGAAGCCAGACACTCATTAATGGAATTGGCCCAAGATCCCTACACAGGCACCAGCGGTGGCGAGAAGTTATTTTCCTCGCTTGATATGCAGGAGCGCATGGGTTTGATCCCGATTCCAGCCATGACGATGCCCGTATGTTTGGGGTTTGCGTGTTCTCCCCGTGGTGGTCGTCTGGATTTTTCTCCGGGTTCTCAGGTTTTTCCCTCTGCATTCAGAAACAACGTGTGTTTATGAAATTGGTCTTAAGAGCCGCTTTTTCGGGATAGCCTTGGCAAGCGTTTCTGCTCTCTCCCTCGGCTATCCTGAAAGAGCAGCTCTTAAGGGCAATTCTCATTCATCGATCCACGAAGTGCAACATGTGTTTAGATCGGCGAGCCAAAATTGCGGCCGCGGTGTTTGAGCCTGTGGCGTGTGGCGTAATGTTAAGTGCCTGACGTCGCCTGTTTTACTCGTTTCAACCCTGTCTCGTTTCAGTATCTCGCTGACAACTGGAAACGCATCCAAAGTTCCAGACGAACCATCGTCCACATCCCGTCGCTGGGTGAGAGGCCGTGGTCTGTCACTCTCCACACCCGCCCTGGTTGCAGGTAGCGGTGGGGCTTGTGGGCCTCCGCAGTGGTGCCGCGTCGGACTGAGTCCCAGGGCGAAACGGGACCCCCCCACTGTTCAATGTCCACTCTTATAATAATAATTTTATAATTTGACATTTATAATGCGCACATAGCGATTCCCATTCGCATCACTGATCAAGAATCGCCGGTTGTTTTTGTTTGTAATAATAATCATTTTACATTTATAACGCGAACATATCCATCAATGTCGAAGATATTCATTCGACGAGAGAAGAACTCAGAGGCGCGAAGAAAGCGCAGAGAGGCGGAGGAGGCAGCCAGGCGGTTTGCCGGTGCCATATTGGCACACACTGCTTAATATATATTATGATGTTATCGGCCAACCAATTAATGAGTGGTTTTTTTTTAAGTTGTGGGCGGAAACCCACACAGAACAGGGGGAGAACACACAAACTCCACACAGAAAGGCGCCCAAAGGCGGGACTCGAACCGCCTCGGGCAAGACCATTCTTTCTGTGAGGCGCGGATGTTACCACTGCGCCACCCTCGCTTCGTAACCTGGCGCCAGGACTAGTGATGAAAGTAATATAAAGCGCCCAGTGGGCCGCGCTTTATACCAAGAAGGCCCTATTAACGTTTGAAGGTACAGGGGTCATTAAGGCCAATGCTTTTCATACCATAACAGTGCACATGCTTACACTTCCTTCCTCGTGCCAGATGTTACATGTGTCGCACAGTGGGCCCTGCACGATTGTATTTTAACATATTGTACCGTCTGGCTTTCGGTCATTTTGTAATGAAGTCCGTTTAGGCAATCTCCATAGCAATGTACGGTATACGCATTATTTTTAATGCAAGTAATTACCCTTATGTGAGCCTGAACCATACAATTAAGGTTAGAGAAACAGATATCGCAGTAAAGAAAACATTACAGTGCTATTGCGCTGGTTTTAATAGAGTGTTATGAAAGCCAATGGAGATAATTAAGAAACAATGGATTTCGCAGTTTCGTAGATATCAGCCTCTTCATAGTTGCCCCTGTTTTCTGTGTAGTTTAGTTGTTCCACTGTCCCTTAATAGAATATGAGTCTCAAAGAGTTTTCACTTTGATTGAAATAAGACATCGTTCAATAGATTTGATGTATAAGTAATAAGGATATTTTGGCAACAAACGCTTTAGCGAATTGCAATGAATTGGCCGCTTTGTACTTAAGATTTTTCAAAAGAAAAAAAATCACATCAGTCGCAACCAAGTGGTTCTTTAGCATAGCCTTTTAATATCACCTAATCCCTATTAGGGAATGCTTGCGAGCGGAGAAATTACGTTGGCTGCGAAGAAAAGTAGGTGGGCTTGGGCAAGACGCATCGCCAGGAGGGATGACGGCCAGTTAATGTCAAGACTAGCAGATTCGTAACAGATCAGATTAGATCACGACGGTTCGGAGAAACCTTGATCCAGCAGTGGCTTTATCATGGCCACTGATGACGTAAACGTCCCCATTTCCTACCACTGCAGTCTCAAACCGGTGTTCATTAAAAACATTTTTATTTTCAACTTTGTTAACTTGGCCGCGAGTATCAGGCTCCGTGCGGGAAAATATAATGACAGCGCTGCGTTTAAAAAATAAAACGTGAATGGCGGGGGGGTGTGAAATAACTCGCGGCAAAAAACTAAAAGCCTGGTTAATGCCGAATGACCTCCCACAGGCCTAATTGCCGTGGCGGCCGCCGGATTATCATTTGCCCGCCCGCACTCCGGTTAGTTATTACGGAGAGGCTCCTTTTTGGCCGGGGCCTTGCGAGCGCCACGCCGGCCGATAATGCAGCACCCTGCGCGCGGCCCGTAATAGGCTACACGCCACGCGGCTTTAAAAATCCTCCGACAACATCATTACCTTCGCTGTCTCCTCACCGAGCCATTACCCGCAGCCCCGGAATGGAGGCAATCTGCCGTCATTTAAAGTCGCGCTGAGCACGCCGCGGCGTGGCTTGAGCGCGGAATGAGCTTTTAACAATAAGGGGCCCGATTTATTTTGTGTTTCGTAAATCCGGGCAGCGATTACCCGTGCCCCATTTACCAAAACTGGCATGTACAGTTATTTATTTATCTATCCGGCGGCCGCTTCTTTCTTTTTTATTATTATTATCGTTATTTTCTGTTGCCCTTCGCTTTTAATTTCCGCGCAATGTCTCTCCGCTGTTTGGCCGCGAAAGCGCCCTGGGTTGTGCGTGAAGCGGCGCACTTCGGTAACGATCACCGCGGCTGTCGTTAGATGTGACTGGCACTGTCTCTAATGTCCTGCTGTAATTATGCCTTCTTTTTTTTTACATTTTGGCCACGGAGGGAGAGAGGGAGAGAGTAAAATAACAATTTAGCAGATAATCAGCACTCAGGATCCGCCGGCCGGTTATGAAAGCGTTAAGATGACGGCTGCGCTATTCGGGAACAATGTACTCGTACCTTGCCAATTGCGTGACCCCACTGCTAATGCGAACGCTGTTTGGGCCCATTTGTAATAATGAGCCACAACAGGAGGAGAGGCAAGCAGGCATGGGCCCCTACACTCAAATAAATATCGTGTATAAACTCAAAGGGAATCTTGAACCGTGATTGCCTGTAATAGAAACTGTTTGTCAAAGTAATTGCGGTGTATGTATGAGATATACATTTTAATTTTACGCTCACATATATTGTACAGGTATCCGGTATGTATAGGTCGTAATCGTTATACGGTATGTGTTATGTGCTTCTTGCGTGTATCTTTTGGCATTATAGAAAACCCGGCCACCCGAATTCGATTCCTGCTCATGGAAAAATAACAGTCGCGAATATCTGAACCGGTCCTGGGCCTCCACAGGGTCGACTCAGCCTTAAATTTAGTACCTGCAGTGGTGTATAAACATCAGTACTGGGGATACAAAGGTGCCCATGCGTGGCGCTGGCCACCCACCTCCCTGTGTGCCGTGCTGGCCTTAATAGGTGCTCTCTAACAGCACTTGTCCCAACTGTCTATCGAAGCCACACGGGGGTTCTTTGTTATATGGCAGACAGAATTCTGTTAACTAACAGGGAAGCAGCACCCATAGGCTGCTCGGAGCTATAGTGGTCACTAAGCCATCATTTGGCCGTTTCAAACGTTACTCCAGGTGTCGCGCTCCATCGCCCATTGCCAGGCCTCCTGGATGGGCCATCCCGCAGGGTTATATGCCGTGTGTATTTCTGTTATCTCTATGGGAATGGGACACTGAATTTATGCCTTTACACATACCGTATTCTATTCATTTAAATTATTATTTCAATCATGAATGTGGTGGGGTTTTTTTTTCTTCCCAAGTACACAATTGAGATGGGGACCTCACAAATGAGTATCATCTAGGTTGTCCTGACATCTTAGCATCTCAATCTAAACCCCTTTTTGGCTTCCATAAAAATTACTCGACATACACACACGTGCGTATGTGTGTACAGACATCTACAGGGGGCACTAAACACACTGTGTTCCTCACTATTGTTCGGGGGACTCACCCATGCGACGTAAAATAATGTACCAATTTAGGGATCGCTAGTATGGATAGAAAGTGTGCCACCCCGCTTAATGTCTTGGACTTGCCCAACCGGCTGCCCCCCCCCCACCACCACTCACAGTGGAATCCTCTGGGCATCTGTTTCAGTGAAGCAGTAAATTAATCAATTCCTTTATTCAACCAGGTGAGAGTCCCAGTGAAACGTATCTCTGTTGTAAGGCAAACTTCACGTGTGTGTTTTATATATATACACACACACGTAACGATGATACAGATCCCCCTGTGTAGCCTTTAACAGAACTGCTGGGGAAAATGCTGGTAGTGAGCACATTTGAAGGCCAGCACACACAAACACAAGTGGGTGGTGTGGCCAACATCACAGCTGGTTGGCCGCCTTCTTCTCCCCAGTGTTGATGCTTGCACACTGCACGACGTTTTCATTTTGGGCTGAGTTGATGTAGGGGAGAGGCCGACAAAAAATGCAGATAATCATCACTGATATTAGCCGTCGCTGGGAATCGAACTCGGCTTGCAAGATTCGCACTAAGCACTGAACTACCACTGCACACGTTACATATATAACATGAAAAAACTCCGCATAGCCTTTACAGACTTTTGGGACAAGTGCTGTGAGCGACCGTCTGTGACATTTATACACAAAGATCCCTCATGTAGCCTTAACAGACTGTAGGGTCACGTGCGGTTAGCGAGCACCTATGAAGGCCGAGGGGGTGGGTGACCAGCACCACACCCGACCGCCTTTGTCTCCCGAGTGGTAATGTTTACACACCACACTAGGTACTCATTTGAGGCTGAGTCGACCTAGGGGAGGTCCTAGGACCGGTTCGGAAAATCTTCACTGGTGTTGGCCGTGAGCTGGAATTGAACTCGGTTCGCCAGGCTTGTAGCTCAGCGCGCTAACCACTGAGCCACCGCTCCCCACACATATACACACGTACATGCAATACAACACATGCAGCCTACACGCATGATGTCCAAATAGGACACCGTATCACTCGTAGTGGCAGCGAAACATTTGAGTAACCACCGAGTGTATTAATAATAGAAGGAAAGCATTTTGATGTGAAGAGAACAAAAGGGAAATTGGCAGCGGTATTAAAATGGTCGACGGCATGGCAAAACATGACATCTGCTAAAATTGGCCTCCTGCCCATTACGACATTATTTATGATTGGACAACTGTTTTGCTAAAACATGATCAATCAACGGCAAATGACTACGTACCAGTGGCCAGGTGTGTCAGGAGAGGAGTCTGCTTTTCAGACATGGGTAATTAAGCCGGAGCGGGAGCGGGGGGGGAAAGAGGAAGAAAAAAAATGCCAGTTTGCGTTCCCCTTGATCTGCCTTAATTAATCATCTGTACAGATACCTGTAATTACGCGCAATTTGTCAACTATTACGTGGAAAATTGCCCATCTTTTGATCGCGCGAGGACACGGGGCCAGCGTAATGATAGAAAATGGGCCCTCAGGAGCTTGGAGGGCCGCACGGAGTTGCCCCCCCCCTCCAGTATTAGCATGCGAATTCGCCTCTCCTCGCGGCCCGCTCACGTCGCAACAACGAGACCCCCGCATTTTCAAGACGACAAATTGCGTCGTAATTTGAAAGCGTCTCAAAATGACGGGCACGGTTTTCTGTGCGTGTGTATGTGTGGCGGTGTGTGTATGCGTTGTGGGGAGCGGTAGCTCAGTGGTTAGCACGCTGGGCTACAAACCTGGTCACCTGAGTTCGAATCCCGTTCACGGCCAACACCAGTGACGATTTTATGAACTGGTCCTGGGCCTCCCCTAGGTCGACTCAGCCCCAAATGAGTACCTAGTGGTGTGTGTAAACATTGCCACTTGGGAGACAAAGGTGGCCGGGCGTATTGCTGGTCACCCACCTCCTCGTGTGCTGTGTCGACCTTCATAGGTGCTCTCTAACGGCACTTGACCCTAAAGTCTGTTAAGGCTATACGGGGGATATTTGTATATCTTTTCTTTGTGTCTATGCGTGCCACGGTGTAGGAGTTAGCGTGCCGCACTACGAACATGGCCTGAGTTCGATTCTCGCACCCGGCCAACGGTGCTGACAATTATCCGAACTGGTCCTGAGCCTCTCCTGCGTCGATTCAGCCTTAAATGAATATCTGGTGCGGTGTGTAAACATCGCCACTTGGGAGAGAAAGGCGGCTGGGCATGGTGCTGGCCGCCCGTCTTATGTGCTGTGCTGGCCTTCATAGGTGCTCACTAACAGCACTTGCCACAACAGTCTATGTAAGATACACAGTGGATTGTTTTATTTGTGTGTTTTACCGTGCCTGCGAACGTGTGTGGGTGCGTGCTCTGTGTTCCGACTGTGCCCTGCAGGTTACTCCAAGCACCTTCGCGGTCGCATCAAACACTTTGATATCCTTCAGAACCTGCAGATGGGACGGCTGTGTGACATCAAAGGTCAGGACGGGTAACAACAGCACTGGGAGCCGCAGCGCGCGCTTTGTAATGCGAGCAGCTGCCATTATAATAATTGCGGCTTGTTTAATTCACTCAAAAGGCACGTTGATAGTAAATAAATAAATAATTGACAGAGCTTTATTAATCCACTGCTGGAAGTAAGGCCTCCCTACCACCGTGTTGGTCGTGAGGCCTGTTTGATCATTCTTCACTGCACGCAACAGGGAGGGTTTATGAAGCGGCAGGGAGGCCCGGGACTGGATCAGATATCATTCGCCACAAAAGTTAGCTGTGGCTGTGAATCAGGAACGAACTCAGGTCGAACACGACACTATGTAAATCCACATTGTAACATATTGTACCTTCGCCTTTGTGTGTGTGTTTACGTTTCGGTGTGGCGGTAGTGTAGTGGTTAGCACTACGAACTCGCCGATCCGAATCCATCTCCCAGCTCCAGTTAACATCGGCTGTAATTATCTGAACCGGTCGTGGGTCTGTCATAGGTAAACTTAGCCTTAATCGAGTACAGGCAGTCCCCGGGTTACAAACGAGTTCCGTTTTTAAGTCCGTCTGTAAGTCGAATTTGTATGTAAATCAGAACAGTTACGTACGGTTCACATCTAGCGTCAATTAGTCAAATGTTTGTCTATGTATATAGTATATAATTTACCTAAAACATCTTACATATAAATATACAGTAATAATAAACCGCTGAAAACGCGCAGTGTTTTGAGCGTCGCGCAATGTAGTCGGCCCTTCACTAGTACAAACCATTGTATGTAACTCGATAAAAAAAAGGCTTTATAGAGGTCGGTACGTAAGTCGGGCGTTCGTAACCCAGGGACTGCCTGTACTTGGCACAGCCTTAATCTTATATGGTTATTTGGAGAGAAAAAAATGTGTGCAATGCTATGTGTAAATGTTTTATTTTTGGTTGATTTATCATTTTTTTGGTTATTTATAATCTTGTATATATTTTTAATGTTTGTCAGCAACTCGCATGTTTGTTGTGTCGCAGGAGTCCCGTAAAAAGCTTGCAAGCTCACTGGGTATTGTTCTGCTTGAATAATAAACATCTATCTATCTTTAACATCGGCACTGGGGAGAGAAAGCCAACCGGACGGTTGGCTGAGTGCTCGCCAAACGAACCCCGTCGCGTGCCGTGCACGACCTTCACAGGTTCTCGCGAACGGCACTTGCCCCAACAGTCTGCTAAGGGCCACACGGGGATCTTTGTTTTGGCAGATCCCAACGTGGACGTGATCTACGTGAGCCCCGTGCCGCTGAGCGACGAGGTGCTGCACTACTACGAGCGCCTGCTGGGCCTGTCGGCGTCCGGAGGAGACGGGGCGGGCCGCTACACCATCGTCGTCCCTGACGCCGTGGTCCGCTTTCCTGTGAGGATTTTGCCACCGATCGTGTCACGATTCTCCACCACCGTGGATTGTTATCTCGTCGTGATGGAGGGGTTTGCGTGTTCCGACGAACCCCCAGAACTACATCGTCTGGAGTCTAGCACTCCGGCTAGGGTCTTTCTTGGTCAACAGAGCTGGGAGCAGGTTCAAGATACATCTCAATTCTAAAGACCCTCTGACTAAAGGAGGTCGGTGCCAGCAAGGGCATCCGTTGGGGCGGCAACCGACCAACCCGGGTCAACCTGGATTCAGGCCGTTTAAACCGACAACTAGAATTACAACTGAGTGGCAGCCGAAGGAAGGAACATGCCCAAGAGGATATCCATAGCGCGATGAACCGCAGGTGCTGGCTGGATTGTCACATTGCAGGTTTGATATGGGGATGAGACGATATGGGGATAATATGATAGCGGGATGCCTTCATCCAGCAGTGGATAGGCAATGGCTGCTGTTGATGATGGTGATATTGAAGTTCACCTATTGTAGAGGCTTAAGCAGTTTTCACGCAGCGATGTGACACTGCTGTGCCAGCGAGTGGTACATACAGGGGCTCTGTTCCTAATGCTTTTGCAGATAAATTACTACTCGCAGCACCTCACCAGAATCCCATTAAAAGCGAGCGCTCCTAAAGCCACAAATACAAGTTCTGAAGTATGATCTTTTATCTTTTTTTTTACACTTTCTCTTGCCAGTATATTTGAACGCAGAGGGTGTTTTTCATCATAGTTAGAGGCATGCTATCAACCATCTTCGTCAGGAATTATAAAATGTAATCTTCTTCCTTCCATGAGTCCGTGTCTCTGTTCATCCGACGACACTCACACGGAAACTACAAACCCCTAAACTAATGACTACAAGACTCCTAAACTAATCGCTTTACAAACGTCCTAAACCAATCACTACAAACCCCTAAACTAATCACTACAAACCACCTAAACCATGATTAGCACATGCGTGTTAGAACGCAACCGTGTGCGTACCGCTGCGCTCGTGCCTAGCTCGTGCGTGTGTGCACGAGGTCGACTCAGCCTCAAATGAGTACCTAGTGCGGTGTGTAAATATCGCCACTAGGGAGACAAAGGCGGCCGGGCGTGGTGCTGGTCACCCACCCCCTCGTGTGCCGTGTCGACCTTCATAGGTGCTCGCTAACAGCACTTGTCCCTACAGTCTGTTCAGGCTATATAGGGGATCTTTGTCTTTGTCACATTCCTGCACGAGCATTTGTCAGCCTACTGCTGAATGAAGCTCTACCCACGCCGCGTAGCTGCACGTGTGACCGTGTCGACTATATTGACACCGGGTGCAAACACGGGGTGCGTCTTACGTTCCGCGGCATCTTAAAATGCGGGTAAACACGACCGACATCAGTCTCCAGTTAGCGAGCGTCGGTGAAGCAAAAGCATCGATTTACCGATTAAAACTCATTCTTGAACTCACGACGCAATGCGGCCACTTGCAGCCGCTACCACCTCCGCGAGCAACAGCCGTCTGCTCGCAAACGTAAACAAATCCTCGCTGTTGTGCTGCTCCCACGCGCACCCCCACCGCCTCTACCTGATATCTCTTATACAAGATATGGAGAAAAAGCTTTTGTGTCAGCTGCGCCACGGTTCTGGAATAATATAGCCACGAGCTACAGTCACTACCGTCCATTACTAAACTTAGATCCCAGTTAGAATTGAAATTTCTGCCTAGTTGTGATTGTTAATCTTGATTCGTGTTCTAATGGTTCACATTTTTTGCACTCTTCCGTCTTAACATTGATTATGTCTAACCTCAATATGCTTCATTTTTTTCACTATAGCAATGCACAGCCTTAATCTTATATGGTTGTTTGGAGTGAAAAAAAAATGCGTGCAATATTACGTATTTCGGACTAATTTAATTGAAAAATGTGTGCGATGCTATGTGTAAATATTTTTTTTTGGTTGATTAAAATTTTTGGTTATTTATCAATCTTGTATATATTTTAATTATCGTCAGCAACTCGTATGTTTGTTGTGTTGCAGGAGTCCCGTAAAGAGACTTGGAAGCTCACCGGGTATTTTTCTGCCGTAGTAATAATAATAAACATCTATCTATCTATCTTGCGCCGCCGCCACAGCGGCTGCCCCTGTCGTTGGCGAGCCTGCTGGAGTACAGCCCCGGCACGCTGCGCCGGGTGCGCGCGCTGGTGAGCGGCCGCGAGGCCTACGTGGTGCCGGGCGGCGTCGGGGAGGCCGACCTGGCTGTGGCCGACGAGCTGGGCCTGCCCCTGCTGGCGCCGGAGCCCGCCATCGCGCGTCTCTGCGCCTCCAAGTCGGAGGCCCGCCGCATCTTCTCCGGCGCCGGCGTGGCCACGCCGCCCGGCGAGGGGTTCATCTGCTCCATGCCGCAGGTGAGTGAGGGCCTCCTGGCGGGCAAGCGGGCGAGAGGTCGAGCTGAGTGGGCCAGGTCAGTGGGCGAGAGGGTGAGCGGGTGGTGTTGTTGGGCGAGCGGGCGGGTGAGTGGGTGAGTAGTTCTCTCGTCGAATGAATACCTTTGACATTGACTGAATATGTGCGCGTTATAAATGTAAACTCAAAAATAAAAAATCAACTGGTGAGCGGATTAACTGGTGAGCGCGGGCGAGTGGGCGAGTGGTACGGGCCCATATGAAAGTCGTGGGCCATATCCAACCCATCGCCCGTAGGTTCCCCCGCTCCTGTTTTAGTGTGAAAAAACCTCGTTATGTGTGACATTAACAGGTGCCAGGCACTGCGGCATGCCTCCGGAAAATCTGCATCGTGCGGCGGCTATTGGCATCGCGCAAGTGAAAGCGAAGCGGCTTGCTGGCATTCGCTCAAGTTCACCTTAGGATATCCACAGCGGCAACACCTCCCCATTTAATTAAAACGCTTTTTACAACGGCGGGATTATTTCCGAGCCGTTGTGTTGACAGCATCCTCGGGCAGGCGTGCTCAAAAGGACGTATAAGAATATTGCTTATCAAGGATAAGCAATAAGACAATCCTCCCGAAGCATTTTCATTTTGCGGAATCGCATTACGGAAGCGTCAGGGTTGAGAGTCAACCTCTGCGCGCGTTTGGGTGATGGGTCTTTTCCCGTTGCCAACCTGGTTACAGGGCCCATTTTATCGGGGAAATGAGCAACATCGTGCTCCATTCTCGATAATATCGGTTCTTCCCTCAACGCCCCGCCTCTCGCCGCACGAACATCGGGGATGTCGCAGTCAAGTGCAACCGCCTCGGCCCCTTCGGCCTGCACCTCCGGCAAAGTGGTCCACGCCACACACGCCGCGCCGCCGGTCGCAACGCGAGAGACCTGTGCAGTCAGTCGCGTGCGAGTATTACTGTGGAGTCGAACAGGTGCGGCCGGCGCGATAGAAAGCTAAACAGTGGGGGGTCCCGCGACATTCCATTTGGCAAGCCGGTGATACACGTTATCGAGAACACTCTTGCACGATTGGGTGGGTGCCCCTCTCCATAAAGCCTCTTGGTTTACTCTTAAGTGACACAGACCGTAGCTCTGGGCGTATAGGTTTTGCTAGCGATATTGGTAAAAGAAATAATAAAAAATAACCCCCCACGCACAACTATAAACATTCCCCGTGCCTTTGGGGGTCAATTTGCAAACGCGCACATTAACAGGTGCGCTCGCTATTTCTTTTCACACCTTGTTAGCAAGTGCCCATCTGATACACACTATATTCTGCAGCCTGGGGCTGCCCTTCGTACTGATAGCTTACACGGAATTCTATGGAAAACACAGTGTGAGTACACACACGCAGGCACGCACGCACACGGTGCACGTGTGAGCGTGTGAGCACGTGCACGTGCGTGCGCGAGCTCCCTTGTGCATGCGTGTACACTCGTGTGTTTGCGTGTATACAGTAAAGATTAAGATCCCCCGTATAGCCTTAACAGGCTGTAGGGTCAAGTGCCGTTAGCGAGTACCTATGAAGGTGGACACGGCACGTGAGGAGGTGGGTGACCAGCACCACGCCCGGCCGCCTTTGTCTCCCTAGTGGCAATGTTTACACACCGCACTAGGTACTCATTTGAGGCTGAGTCGACCTCAGGGAGGCCCAGGACCGGTTCGGAAAATCGTCGCTGGTTGTTGGCCGCGAGCGGGATTCGAACTCGGGTGCATACGCGCTTGTGCGTGTACACCCGCGTGCGCGCGCGTGCGCAAGCATGCGAGCGAGCCTCGGATAGCAATAAATTAGAGCATTAGCGACTGTGAAGCGCGATGAATTACAATGTTGATGAAATTAGTAAAAAACAGCCAAGGTGCCAAACTAGATTACTTACAAAACAAATGATTACCAAGTGGCAGCGGAGTGTGCCCATTAGTCACTGCGGCTGTGCCGTACGCGGGGGGCTCTCCGCGCACCACAATGCAGCGGGAGGTTAAACAATATTGCCACACGAGTAATAAATTGAAAACAAATATTCCTCCCAAACACGATGCTGTCTGCACAAGCCGCCATCCTTTAAAAATCCATTTCGCCTCCGCCCGCACTTTTTCGGGCGGCATAATATTATTACACAAATTACACAAACTAATGGCCTGCGACCGATTTTATTGTTTTTGGAATGAATGTGCTCTCGGATCATCTTTGCTAATCTTTCCCGGACGGCAGCGATTTGTTCCGACGCGGTTCAGGGGGCGGCGCTCGGCGGCGTGCGTCTCACGCGGGCTGCGGAGCATTCGCCTCCAGATTACAAGCAGCGTGACACAAATAGCCTGGCGGCGTCGCTGTCAACGGGGTGAGATAAAAAAAAATAACGCCCTCGGGAAGGAAAGAAAAAAAATGCCTCGCTACTTTCCTCCCGCCCCTGCTCGCTCGCTCGCTCTCTCTTGCGGTCCCTCTCGCGAATATTTTGTTGTTGTTAAAGTGGATAATTTCTTTATTACGCAAATTAAAATTGTACTTACTGCTAATTTTGAAAACACGCTTAAATATGCTCGTCCCTCGCAGTGACTCGTCAACCGCTTTTTAAATTAACTAGTGCACGGCGGTGGCATTAATTGCGGTTAAATTACCAGAGAAGAACGAGCAATTAATGTGCATTTTTAATGCGCGATATAAAATGGGGCGCGGCGGGGTGGGGGGAGCTGATGTAATGATGAAAGCTGCGTTCGAGAAATAGTGGGGCATTCCCACCGTGACCGTTTGTACCGTTCTGATACTGCGGCACACGTGCCCGGAGTCAGCCTAACCTCACAACCACGCTCCGCCCATTGTGCTACCTCGCAGCCAGTGGTATTTGGGTTCTTCCGGCGGCCATGCTCGAGTACACCATTGGCCGAAGAGCAACTTGGTGGGTGGAGTGTGGACGCGAGGCGAGGTTGGCTCGGGGAACGAATGGATGCAGTGGTCAGTTGTTTTGACAGCATCCTCGAATGCCACTTGGTGTAGATGAAGGAGGCTGTCTGGAAACAATAATGAGGCGTGTTAACTAGGCAGTTGAAAAGGCTGCTGGACCGATGTGAGTCGCGACCAATGTCTAACACGAGCCTGTACTAACCCGTTCTGTGCGTCGATTTTTGCTAGCTGCAATACTAAATATAACTGCACTGGGTGAGCCTATACGTATATGCGTAATCGTTGTTGGAGGTTGCGCTGCACACGTAATAATAATAATAATTGCGTTTTATATAGCGCCTTTCACCCGAGGGTCACCAAGCGCTGCACAAGGGCCGCGAAGAGAACGGCGTAGTCATATGCACGCAATGCCGTCGAGAGCTTTTTTTTACCCCTGACAAGCGCCACAGGTCATGCGGAGCTTATCATTGCTTTATGAAGCGGGTTCATTCTGCTCAGAATTGGCTTCTACTCAAGGCTGTGTGACAAAAATGATACCCGTGAGGTGACGGGCAGAGTGATTTACAGACGAGGGAATTTTCGTACGTTGTAAACGAGAGGGCAGCCCATCCTGTGGACAGGGTGAAGCGTCCCCATCAGCCCGACCCCATTAAGAGCTCCTCGGTATAATGTAGATTCCCACCACGGTGCTCGATCCCGGGCCATCAACCGGTTTACTGAAACCCATGGATGCACGTGGTGCGGAGCCGCGTGATATAATGCGGTATGCTGCGTGATGTGCGGTGCGGCGAGGAGCTCGCGGAAACCCCCTCCCACCTCATAACCGCGCACCCACCCTAACGTGCGGTGCTGTGTGGCAGGGTATGGTGCGGTAGCGCGCGCCACGAAGTGGGGGGAAATGGTGTGATACGGTGCAACGTGTGGTGTGCGGTGTTGCGAGCAGCTCGTGGAGAGCCTGTCGTTCCTCGTAACCACACGCGCCGGCGTGTGGCGCTACGCGGCGCGGTACCGCATCATACCGCATGGTACCACGTGACGCGGTGCAGAGGTACAGGCAGTCCACGGGTTATGAACGCCCGTACTTATGTACGGACCTCCGTAAAAGCCTATTATTTTAAAAATCGAGTTACATACAATGGTTTGTACTAACGAACGGGCGGAGTACTTTGTGCGACGCTCAAAACACTGCGCGTTTTCAGCGGTTTATTATTATTACTGTATTATTATATTTAAGATGTTTTACATAAAATATATACTATATACTAAGACAAACATTTGACTTTAAATTGACGCCAGATGTGAACCGTATGTAACTGTTCCGACTTCTATACAAATTCGACTTGCACAGACTTAAAAACGGAACTCGTTCGTAACCTGGGGACTGTCTGTACATGGTATGACGTGGTATGACGTGGTGTGCCGCGTACTGTGTTCGAGCAGCGGCGTCGTATTGCGCGATGTGGTTCGGAGGAATGGGGCGGTACGGTGGCATAGTGAGTAGCGCTGCCGCCTCACAGCAAGAAGGTCCCGGGTTCGAATCCCCGGCTCGGGTGCCTTTCTGTGTGGAGTTTGCATGTTCTCCCCGTGTCCGCGTGGGTTTTCGCCGGGCGCTCCGGTTTCCTCCCACCGTCCAAAGACATGCCGCTGCATAGGTTAATTGGCCTGTGGACTACATTTCCCCCGGTACCCTGTCATGGACTGGCGTCCCATCTTGGGTAGTAATAATATTACAATTTATAACCCACACAAATTCCTCTCCCAGCCGAAGCGAGATGCAGATACTGAGGCGCCTTGCACCCTGTGTCTGCCAGCATAGGCTCTGGCTCACCGCGACCCTGCATAGGAGCAAGCGCTCTCTGATAATGGATGGATGGATGGTTCGGAGGCACGCGGTATGACGCAGTGCGGTGTGTGGCGTGCGGTGCGGCGAGCAGCTCGTGGAGAGCCTGTCGCGACTGGTGGCCGCCCATCCCGGAGTGCGGCGCTGGCTGCTGAAGATGGAGGAGGGTGCGGGCGGGCGCGGCACGGCGAGCTGCCCCGTGGCCCAGCGGCTGCCCTGCCACCGATGGGTGCTCAGCGAGAGCCGGCGTTATGGCCCCGAGCAGTGGAGGCATCGCTGGGCACAGGTGAGGAGCTCCTCATCTCATCTCTGGTTATCAGAAACTGCTTAGTCCTGTACAGGGTCGCGGTGAGCCGGAGCCCATCCCGGCAGACACAGGCACAAAGCAGGGTTATACCCAGGTTTGGATACCTGTCCATTGCAGGGAACTGGGGGCAATTTGAAGTTAAAACAACAGTAATTATTCATACGGAATTGGGTGGCTGACATCCAGCATTGTGACCCTCAGCGCTTTGTGACCCTCGGGTGAAAGGCGCTCTATAAAATGCTATTATTATTATTATATTATTAACAAAGGACTGTACACGTAAAAATAATCCTTATTATATTTCAAACCAAGCAGTACTCTAAATGATTTCCCAGTCATTATTATGAAGATAGCAATGATGGATTTGGCCAAACAAGAACCTTCTGAAAAGAGAGTCCTATGACTCAATGTGGTTTAAATGTCTACTGGCTGCTTCTCTCCAAAATAAAAAAAACTAAAGTGGGACATTGCGAAAGTTTATTTCATGGTGCATGCACTGGATAGTAATTAAAATCTGTGTGCTGTGATGCTCAGTGAGGCCCTCCTAAGCATGTCTTCATTACATTTGGCTTAATAAGCCAGTGCTCGCACCAACAACAACAACAAAATATCCCAAAATAAATATATTTTACATATTTTAGCAAGATTTCATTAATAAATACACTTTAAAATAGTTGCTAGGTTTCTGTTCTTGTTGTGAACTGTGTTTCCATGTTGTGTGTGGTTTATAATACTTTATCAGATCATTGCTACCTGTAATCACAGTTACAAGCAGGGATTTTCACTTGGCATATTATTCAGGCCCCTCCAACGCCCAACCCCTTGGGACCCCACAAAGCCCCCACTCCAACAGACGGGAGGGGGCCGAGACAATTTGTTTGTATGGCAAGTTACGACTGAAAATCAACCACTTGGTTATGAGTGTAGTTTAAAAATAATAATCACAAAGCATCATCTTCGAAACTCAAAATCTGAGAGCATGGGTTATCATTTCTATACTGCACTTAGTGATACCGCAGTGCTGTAATGGTTATCATACTACACTATGAACCAGGCGACCCCGAGTTTAATTCCTGGAAATGGCTTACGCGAGCCCGCGCTGAGCAGCGTGGTGAAGTATGGTCAAATAACTCACTTGACCTACACAGCACAGAGAGGGCTTCATCCAGCAGTGGATTGCGAAAGGTCTGTAAATGTATTTTAACTTATGAGGATATACAGACACGCAGCCGAATTTTTGATGCTGTGTGAATCCAAATTGTATTTGATATGGTATCCTGCATTGGGATGGTTGGCCAGTTTTGCTAGTGTCTGGCTCATATCTGGTGTGCGGTGTGATGAAAAAACCCACCATGCATATAACACCCATAGCTCTGCACAAATAGATGCAACAATCCATTATCTATACTACCGTCTCATGATTTCCTTGCAGCCCAATCTTGTAACATTTGGGATTCCCAAGGAGCCTCCCTACCAAATACTAAACTGGCTCATCCTTCCTAGCTTATGAGATCCAAAAATGTTGGGTACATTCAGGGCAGATGTTTAATCACGATAATATTATTATTACATGGATATGTAAAGAGCCAGAGCTTTAGTGTATATTTAATATAGCCATCGATTCTTGTTTCGTATATTACTTTATACATAGTAAATATAGTTTGCTAATGGTGTGCGATTACACTCAGTGATATATGTCTAGTGGCGCTATATATACCTATCTGTGTCAAGTATGTGCAAACTGTGGACACGTACAATTTTACACATCCGTTGAGTGGCGTTATTCATTTATTGCTTTACATCGGGGTTATAAATTATTTTGTATTTCTTAGCGCATCGCTTATTTTGCGTCCGTGTCCTGTTCCGCGTCGTGCACACATCCCCGCGGCCGGTGCGCAAATTAAACGGGCCCTCTCTCTCTCCCCGCGAGAGTGTGTGTGTGCCGCACAGCCCTCTCTTCCTGTGCGTGCGTGTCTATACTGCACAGCGAGTGTGTGTGCACTGTGTTACGAACCTGGCAACCCGAGTTCGATTACCGCTCACAGCCCAACATCAGTCACAAATGTCTGAACTGCTCCTGGGCCTCTATTTAGGTCGACTGAGATTTAAATGAGTCCGCGGTGCAGTGTGTAAACACCAGCACTGGGTAGACGCGGGCAGCCGGGGCGTGGTGTTGGCCACCCACCCCGTCTTGTTTTTACGCCGGCCTCAGTAGGTACTCGCTAACAGCACTTGCCCCAGGAGTTTGTTCAAATCTATACAGGGCATCTTTGTCTTTGTACCGCATAGCCCACGCTGACATCAATTAAATCCCGGTGGCCATGTGCGTTACGGAAATACCCCAACCTCGCCGAGTTCCATTCTCACAAAACAGGGGAGTCAGTGGCAGCAATTAATCTGTCTCCTCCTCCTTCTCAACCTATGCTTCAGCGTCTCACGCTGAGCATGGTGGCCAGGGGTGGCCCTGCCTCTTTTTTGTCCTTTAATTGATCCACAGGGTGAGCAGAACCCACGCGGTACCTATTCGCGGTGCCTGCGGAGGCTTGTTGATAGAGCATCGGGCAGTAACGGACATACAGCCCTGCGACTTGTTTTCAGGTCATACCACGCGCCGTTCGACGTGACATCCGACGTTTAGCTCCGCGTGCCGGAAGTTTCCTTATCCCCAACGGTCCCTAAAGAAGCTCCCAGCGGGTGCAGCGAAACGTTGGACATCATGCCAAGCAACACGTAAACACGCCGGAGAGCCGCGCAGCACAAGCGTGAAAACCTACTTAGTGCTACGGCTTTAAAAGGCCCGCACGATGCACAAGGGCCTTTTGTGGAGGGTGCCCATAAAAGATATCTGTCCCTCGCACTAATAAATAAGTACCAGGCCACATCTGTGTCCTGTGTTTACAAAATAGAACTCGAGAAGCAATGCAGTCATATGAAAGCCAGGAGAGAGGCTTGTTTATTCCATCTATGAAAAAAAAGAAGTGGTTTTGTAACCATGGAAAATAATTCTTGCGTGTTTTTTTTAGGTGACCAAGCTAAGTGGGTTGTAATTTTCAAAAATAAAAGGCATACATTATTGAGTAGGATCTGCCGAATAGTAACTCACCTACTCGCTTACACATTACTAATCTATAATTAATGAAAAGTGATTTTTTTTTTGCATGGTGTGTGTGTGTATACATAAATATATATTTTTAGCCACAGCTTTGGTGCACATTTAAAAAAAGATTTTAAAGCCCTCGGACGTGAATGCGGAGTTTTTTTTTATCATTACGTCGATAGCGAGGGTAATTTTCGTGTTGCCCGCACGCATTAATGGTAACGCTCCCGGTCCCTGTTGCTGAAATATTAATTCTTTGAACACGTCCTGTGTGCACGTGTGTGTGTGTACGGGCGGCGGTAGTATAGCGGTTTGCGCGCTGCTCTACGAACCCGCCTACCCATTAACTATGGGTACCATTTGATGTGAAAAGAGAAGGTTTTACCATTTATGGCATTAACACAAGTGTTAAGATCTCGAACACCAAATAGACACCTTTCACAAGGCATCTGGTTTCAAAAACCCACACGTTTGTGGGAAAACATGCGAACAATATGTTTGATAATTTTTACTGTCAATTGGCAATAATTTTACATCCTGGGCCTCCCCGAGGTTTACTCAAGTTAAACGAGCACCAGGTTGCAGCGTGTAAACATCGCCACTAGGGAGACCAAGGCGGCCGGGCGTGGTGCCGGTCACCCTCGTGTGCCGTGTTGCCCTTCGTAGGTGCTCGCTAACAGCACTTGTCGCAAAAGTCTGTTAAGGCTATACAGGGGTTTTTGTCTTGTGTGTGGGTGTGTGGGTGTGTGTACGTCAACTCTGCCCTTTCTTGCCCGTGGGGAAACAGCAGCCGTGGATACAAGCATCAGAATAGCTGCTGGCCACAGATAAGGAGAATCAGGATGAGAACAAAAATTAGAGACGGAAAAACTGAAATCAAGCATTCTCATTATTTGGAAAAAGCAAGCTCCTGCTGGTTTAAGTTCCTTGTAATTATCATTGTGATCATCAGCCAGGGTTAATCCACTGCTGGACGAAGGTGTCCCCTAGCTTTTGCAACCTGTCATAATCCTGCAATGTCACAATCTGCCCTGCGTGTCCGAGTAAATTAGAAAATCAAGAGACACATCCATATTTATTCAGAGAGATTCGTGAGGTTCAAACCTGGCGGGCAACCCGGTTTCAATACTACAGGTGTATTAACGATACCATACACACCATCTGATTCACTACTATACATGACACACTACTATACACTACACTATACACTACTCTGCACAACACTAATCGTTATCTTCCTGGCGTGTGGCACTCTGCTCTGCTCGGCTCAGGTCCATGACCGGGCTGTTGCCAGTTGCCAGACATTCTGGATTTCCAGACTATAAGGTGCCGGATTATCGGACAAATTCTCTTCTTTGTAAAGCAATCCGCCCTAGAACAGAAATATGTACGTGGGTAGTTTTTTTGTTACAAACAGTGTTTTGTTACAAGCCCCAGTTTTGGGCCTCATCAGGCCTGCCTATTGTTGGTACAGGTGGCCGAGTAGCGCATGTGAATCACAGTGTTCCATCACTTATGAATAGAAATAGAACGACATCGCCGTGCGCTCTTCTGCGCTACCAGGACGCGGCAGTGGCCAGGATCGCTGGGGAACTGCCCGCGTTTCTGGAGACGCACTGTGAGCTCGTGAGCACCGACCTCTACCCCAACTGGGCCGCCTTCATCCAGGCCTTCCTCTGCGATGGTGAAACCCCTAACACACCCCCTTTCAATCACCATTCAAAACCAACCGTTCCTCAGTTTGATACCCTATCTTACCTGAATTTCAACAAATGTTATCCGGATAGAAAAAAATTGGATTGGAACAACGTGGAAAACACAATGTATTGGAAGAACGGGCAGACACAATGCACAGGCAGTGCATTGTGTCTGCCCGTTCTACCCCGGGTTACGAACGCCCGTGTTCCGAATGCCCGACTTAGGAACGCCTGAACTTACATACTGACCTCCGTAAAGCCTATTATTTAAAAAAATCGAGTTACATACAACGGTTTGTACTAGTGAACGGGCGGACTACATTGCGCGACGCTAAAAACACTGCTCGTTTTCAGCGGTTTATTATTATTACTTTATTATTACATTTATGATGTTTTAGGTACAATATACACGATATACTAAGACAAACATTTGAATATTTGATGCTAGATGTGAACCGTACTTAACTGCTCCGACCTACGTACAAATTCGACTTACGGACAGACTTCAAAACGGAACTCTTTCGTAACCCGGGGACTGCCTGTATTGGAACAACGTGGCAGACACATTCGTCCGGTCGGTCCGCTCTTTTAATCCTGCGCCTGACTACCACCCTTCACCGTGCAACGCCTTCAGTTCTCCACGACAACTCACCTTCGCCCCCTTCTCAGCCCAACTTCGCCAACTTCGCCCGTCACTCGCCACGTGCCGCCCCACCCAGGCGGCGTGATCGAGGCCTGCCCGCCGACCGACAGCCTCACGTGCCTGACGGTGGACCTGCTTCTGGAGCCGTCGGGCGCCGCGGCGGTGCAGGCATGGGGCGACCAGCTCGGCGGGCACCCCGCCGCCCCGGCACTGCGCTGCTGGGGCTCGTCGCTCCCGCAGAGCTCCGTGGAGCCGGGCGCCCTCCACACGCTGGCGCGGCGAGTGGCGCAGGCGTGCCGCGGGCGGGGCCTCGTCGGGCACCTGTCGGTCGACCTCGTGACCTTCATCGACCCCGAGAGCCTCCAGCAGCAGGTGCGGAGTCATCCTCCCTCCCCTCCCCGTCTCCTACCGCTCTCTTCCGAAGAAAACAAATGTGCAACGCTAATGTGTTTTGGAGTATTTTATGCGATAAATGTGTGCGATGCTACGTGTAAATGTTTTGTTGTTGTTGTTGTGGTTGATTTAAATTGTAGTTATTTACGAATCTTGTCTAAACATTTTAATTATTGTCAGCAATTCGCATGTTTGTTATGTCGCAAGAGTCCCGTAAAGAGATTGCAAGCTCACTGGGTATTTTTCTGATGTAATAATAAACATCTATCTATCGATCTGCTGCTTCTTCCTCTGGCCTCCTTCTTTCTTGTCGCGTCGCCGCGTCGCGTCGCGTTGGTTGACAATGGTACGCACGGGGACGTGCCGCTAAACCTTTTTGTTCGAATGCGGGCAACATTAAAGTTCTCGTAGCTGTATTGATGTAGGACTTTTGTGGCTTGATGGATGGAATAGCCATGTCGAGCAAAGACGAGAGGAGAGGAGACATGCTCGACACGGCTGTCCCAAAAGAGCAGCTCTTAAGAGCAGGTCTCCCAGCTCCCCGCAGGTCCCAGAGGATTGTTTACTCTTGTCCATCACACCTTTGAAAGTGATGATAGTTGCTGGACACTTGGCATTTTGGGCCTTTGGTCCTGTGCTCATCAACCGTGATGAAAATAATAATAATTCAGTACTCTGAAAGTTAGAAACTGCTTGGGTAGGCTTTCATCCAGCAGTGAACCGATCATGGCTTGATAATGACGGCGACGATGATGCATCGATCACCTGCCGGTTGCAGGTTTGGGCACTGGACCTGGATGTGGGTTACAGCGATCAGCTGGCCATGACGCGGCTCATGGAGTTTGTGACGGGCGGAGCGCTGGATTGGCGCAACAGCATTTTCTCTCTGCCATCCGAGCCGACCCTGGAGTCCAGCGACACCCTGGCACGCGGGGAAAAGGTGAAGAGGGTGAGTGGCGCTAGAATAAACAAGTAAAGTTTCAATAACCTGCTACTGTGTTAGCAATGCTAAGTCTTAAGCTCTCAAAATTGAAATAGTGTGAAATTGCAAGTGTGTCAGGTGATCCAGTGTGAGCCCACCAATAGATGGTGATGTTGACAATGATGTATTGATATATGTTCGATGTATGAGAATTCTTGCTCCGTGAAACATCACAAAGGAGAGCGGAGGAATGCTCCCCACGGCTATCCTGAAAGAGCAGCTCTTCGGAGCAATTCTCATTGACAATCATCCATCCATTATCAGAAATCGCTTCATCCTGTACAGGGTCGCGGTGATCCGGAGCCTATCCCGGCAGACACAGGGCGCAAGGCAGGGCTATACCCAGAACGGGACGCCAGTCCATCACAGGGAACCGGGCGCAATTTAGTTCATGTTGAGGATGATACTGATTTGTGATGATTATGAGGATGTTAATGACGACGGTGAGAATGATTACGATGATGATAATAAACAATGTCAATAATAACGATTATGATAATAATATAAATAATAATAATTTCAATTTATATAGCGCCTTTCACCCGAGGGCCACAAAGCGCTGCACAAGGGCCGCGAAGAGGACGGCATGATGACGGATACATTCACGACGATGATGATAACGATGACGATGTTGACAGCGATGATGGTAATATTGCTAATGACGTCGTGCAGTCTCCGCCAGCAAGCAGACGCTACGCGGTGACGAGCACCCAGCTGGCGCACTCCAACCTGGCGCTGCTGCACTACGGCGTCTTCTTCAAGATGTGCCGCGCTCACGGCATCGGCTTCGACGTCAAGGTGGCCTTCCTCTGACAGCCGGCTCTCGCATATCCGCAGTTATATGGGGACGAGGGGTAGCCCAGCTGAAACACAGCAAGTCATTTCGTCATAATCATTATCAGTGCCCACTTAATCCTGTAGAGGCCGAGCTGAAAGACAACGATGTCCAGAAGCTGACCATCGTGCTTCGAAGAATCGCAAAGAAGAATATCCAGTAGAGGTTCGTGGGGAGCTGGACATTATCCTGGCAGACAAAATGTTCAAGGCAGGTTCTACGCCCGGGATGGGACGCCAGTCCATTGCAGGGCAGCACGGGAAATTTCGTGAGAATGCTATTTAACCTAGGCAGCTGCAGCATGTCTTTGGGCTGTGGGAGGAAGCCGGAGTACTCGGCGAAATCTCATTCAAACACGGGGAAAACATGCAAACTCCACACAGAAAGGCACCCGAGCTGGGAATAGCACTAGGGTACTTTTTGCTGTGAGGTGGAAGCGATACTCACTGTGCCACCCGATAAGTAAATTAGCGGGGGTCAAGGTAGAAGCGTTCACGTCGCGATCCCTGTCAGGTAATACTTGGTATTGCCTGCGAATTCTACCAAACACTTCGAGGCCGAGCTGAAAGACAACGATGTCCAGAGGCTGACCATCGTGCTTCGAAGAATCGCAAAGAAGAAGAAGAAGTAAATTAGCGTGTAAAAACACGTATTGTTTACCTACTGAAGACCACGCCTCGCGGCCCGCTAGAGGGCGTGTGTTTTGCACGGCGGTATGATCCAGTGACCAACTCTAATAGAATGCTCTGGTGTGGTAAAGTGGTGTGGGAAATGTGTACCAATTTCACCCTTCACTTAAGACATTTGTTTGAAATAACCATTGTTCTTGTTTCATATGGCGTTTGAAGAAAGCAACAGGCTGCAATTATATTAATGTCGTAAGCCCTTCTACGGCATCCGGGCTATCGGAGTGGAGTTCGCTTGTGCCACCAGAGTACGAGTATCAGTGTTATGCCTGATGACTTGGACCTCTCCACAATGATAATAACCATAGCATATAGGGTTTTTGTTTATTTGCTGCACACTTGTTGAGAGTGTATTGTAGGAAATTGCTCTGAAGAGCTTCTCTTTTGGGATAGCCACGTCGAGCTTAGCTGTCTCGAAAGAGCAGCTCTTTCGGGATAGCTGTGCTTAGCACACGTCTTCAAAGCAAAAGAGCAGCTCTTCAGAGCAATTCTCATACATCGAGCCGTAAAAACCTACATCAACATGAGTGTATTTATCGTAATGCTCAAATACCGTTTGGCGTGCAGTGGCATTTGCCCTATGACTAAGAACGCAGTGACTTGGATAGGAATGCCATTAACAGATCTCCGTGCACCTCTAGCTGTTTCTCAGTCCGGCTTCCTTACCGCAAACTCACCGTTAAATTTCTACATCTCAACACAAAGCCACACAGAATACTTTCATGTTGATCAATTCGTTTCAAGGACAATGTATACGTTATCAAGGGATATTATTTTCACGTTTTACCACGAGCATGTGTGATTATTGCCAACTTGATGCCTTGTCAAAAGGGTCTATTTGGTCTTCGAACATCTCTACACCTGTATTTTTCCCAGAGAGGTTAAAGCCTGTACACCGGCCAAAAAAGTCTCCACAGTTAAAATATTCCCGTTGTAACGGTGTGCAGTCCGATGTTTTTGAACCAGCTCCGGTGCCCTAACATTGTGCATTTCTCCCTCGAGCCACCCGGCCTCATTCCATTTCCACGATTCAAATGCAAACACGTCAATTTGACAAATAAGTCAAACAAGGCAATGAATAATAACATTACCTCGCGATGGCGCGCGTGCGTCTGCGCGTGTGCGGGCGTGCGCTCTCACTCGGCATCAGGAGCGCCAGGGAACCGTCTTCACCCTGATCCACGGGCAGCGACGAGAGCGGCTCGGCATGATGTGAGTGCACCCTCAACCAGCCGTCCCCTAATGTTTTGTTTGATAAATTTTCTCGGGTCGTTTCCGCGCGGAGCAATTGCATCCATTTCCTTGCGAATGGCGTGCGCACTTTGCATCATCGGCCGCGCTCGCCGTGCCCGTGCCTTCCCACAGGGTGATCATGGACGATCTCCAGGCTGCGCTGATGACTTTTGCTCAAAACCTCGCGCTCATCCACCAGCAGATCTCCTCTGCCGATATGCAAGGGGAGACTAATTTCAAGGTCGGTCTTGCGACGCGACGCACGCTCCCTCGCCGGGAAAATATATCGCAATTTCTCCGCTATTTGTGTGCCGCCGTCGAAAAAATAATAATACGCAAAGCAATTTGTGAAAGTGCAGCAGTGTAACGTGAAATAGAATGCATTTGATGACTCATCTGTTGAGAACTTTTGTTTCCTTTCTAGACAGTTTTAAAGCAATTGAATAGTAGGCAGGATAGTCGCCTTCCACCTGTGCCTGTCCCCTGCTCCGAGCCTCCCTTCGGATTGACGTAGATGTGTACTGATAATGTTTCGGATGCCCAACCCAAACTTTCTCCGTTTATTCCATCTGCCTCTATGTGGCTTTATTTTTTTTTTATTTTCTTCCCACACAATTTTTGTTCTGCCCCTTTAAATTGGCCTTTGCTCACAAACCACCTCCTTACACTGACCTCTCTTCCATGTTCTCCCTCCTCAAAGCCGTTGTCTCCTGTCTGTGACCCGGGCCTTATCTGCCCACAACCCTTCCCTGCCCCTGGCCCTCCCACCTTCCTGAGACTGCCCTGGTACTCGTTGTTGCTGCCCAGGCCGCCTGGCTGTCCTTATGGCTCATTGTCATTGGTGCTGGGCCCCGGTTGCTTCTGGCTGGTGTTCTCTCTCCTCTCTCCCATGTTTCCCAGCCCTAGCCACCCAACCCCTCCCACTGCCTCCTTCCCTAATGTAGTCCCTTACTTTTGTGAAGTATCTTGAGATGTTGTTGCATTTAGATGCTATATAGATTGAAATGTTTTGTTATCGTGTGTGATTTATTCCACAATATAATGCATGTAACTCTTCTCTGGGTATGCCCTCATGTGGCATATAATGCTTCTGTGGTGCTCAAATTATGTTCCCGCATATCAAATGTGAGTCACTTGCTATAAGTGCACGTGCAGTTGAAAGGTTAATGATTGTATTTTGTTGAATCGTGCCTAAATTGACTTCTAAGGAAAACTTTGGATGTGCTTTGGCCGCAGGAAGCTGTGCAGGAAATTGAGTCAATTCTGGGCGTCACGGTGCACAACTGGGAGAGAGAGGAGAAAGAGCGGGAAAGTGGTGGCCAGCTTGAGGAGCATACGAAGGCCACTACCACCACCGTTGCACCTGTCACAGAGGACCTGTGAGCCGTCAGTTGGGGCTGCCATCGTGGACAGAACGGGACCTTCTTTTCCAAGAAAAGCAGGTCGTTAGGTGGCTAAGCACTGACCTCCGATCAACAAAGTCTAATGAAAGATATGGCACTAAGTATAGACGTACGTGGAAAATAGTTATCGTGAAAGACTTGCACTGCGCCACTGGATATGTAATTCCAAGCGGCAGAGGAGTTTGTTCAGCTCCATGGTTGTGCATTGATGATTTTGCCACTTAATTACGGTATGCGCCAAATGTGTCATTTTTCAAAAGGTGAATGTTTTCTCTCTCAAATATTTGAATATAATGTACATTTAAATATACATGGTATTCCCAAAGAGATACTCCATTTTAAAATGGCATATACTGTAAATTGGAGCGTCTTTTTGCCAATACTCTGTGGAAATTATGGTTTTAAATAGCTAGCAATTTTTTTTTTGGATTGGTTATAGAGTAGTACTATACTTTATTACCTTTTAGTAGTGTCAGGCTTTTATCACGTGGTCATTTGAGCGTGGGATCATTAATCATTATTTGCGAGTTGTTTTTATGTAGTACGGAAAGCTGTATAGTTCATAAGCAGCCGCACTATTACACATTAATGCACACGTGTAAGCACTGTAGCCGCCAACGCATGTGTCTGTCGTGTATAACAGCACAATGGGGGAGCAGTGAAACAATAATGAACGCAATGCACTATAAACCCGTCAACCCAGAGTTGGATTCCACGGCTAACATCAGTGGACAGTGATAACGGAGCAATTCCTGACTGCCCCTTTTCACCAACCTGCACTGATCAGAATGTGAAATCAAACAAACCCCACGCGACCACATGGCAATGAGATGCTTCTAACCAGCAGGGGATAGACAAATGACTGAAATATTTTAATGTTATCATTGAAATGCATAGTAGTATTGTGCATGGTATATTTTACGTTGATAAACACCAATAGACGTTGTTTTGTCTGCCGTAAGTGGTGATAGGACAGTAAGCAAGAGGTATGAATGTGTTTCTGGCCATATGTTGAACAGCAGTGTCAAAGCTAAATAAAAACCAACTTGGCCATCACGCAGTGTCAATGAAATGTATTAGTGTCTTTGGTTGGGAAAAAAGGTCCGAATTTACCATGCCATCCAAATGTGTATCACCAACTGCAAATATAATAACAAACACAATGTATAGCGTGCACAGAATTTCTGCAGCTGGTTTGCACGAAGAGCACATTCAGAGTCGGGGACACATAGGTCCTTAGCTGGGCTCAATTCACATCTTGGTGAACGTTCCTTTCCGTCCAATTTTCGGCAAAAACATTCCAACGTCTCAATCACCAATAACGGGCCAATCGTTAAGTGATGCGATCTGTCTCTGCAATCCCGTAGTGTACTCCCGCTCAACAGAAGAGCCATACAAAGGCTCACAAGGGGCATGACACGGTCAATATTAAATAACCTCTAAACAAATGTTAAATGCTAAACCGAATGACCAGCGATCCGCTTTTGTCCGTAATGTATTCCGCTCTAGTGCTCAATCCCGATGTAAAGATTGTATCATTATTTTTGAGTTCACTTTAGGAATTTAGAAGGTTGCTGCGCCTTCAACCCGTCGGGGGACGGGAGGGGAGCCCAGCTCCACTCTAGCTTCCGGGCCTGTGGGGCCTGTGTTTCAGCCAAGGTGTCAATCAGGGCCCGTGTTGTGATGTGCCTCCCGTAAGTTTTCCCTTGCACGTAGAAATCCTCCGAAACCGAAATATGAAGCACACCCAGTGGGGCAATCTATAGATTTTGTAGATACAGTACAGTTATAGACAGTGTTTGAGAGTGACTACCCGCAGGGACTTGTCAAAGTCTACAGATAGAGGGGCCGTGCCGTCTAAGTGGACGTTCGGCTAAAGTGCTCATTTGAGAGATGCTCAGCCTTCAAATGGTGCTCAGTGCTCCATCAGGCACGGTTCCCCGTGGAAGACGACGTATGGCTTCTCTCAATAACACTGTCAAATTTACTGCTCGGTCTCCTCTTAACCCTCATCATTAGATTACCCCCGTAGAACCGTGTGACTTGATGTCACCGCGCGCTTCAACGTCAGTGGCGAGTGATATTTGAACTGGTCTCGGGCCCTCCCTTCACCAGCCTGCACTGACCAGCGTGGGGAAGTATCGTCAAACAACGCCCCGTGACTGATGCGGAGGCCTTCGTCCAGCGGTGGATCGACAAAAAGGGTTTGTGAATTAATTCAACGATCTCCTCTGTGTGTTGTCATTGTTGTATAACATAACTGGTTATAGTTACTCTCACTTGTCTAGGGTCTGCAGTGTGTATACCTTAGTGTAGACCTATGACCCTAAGGCATGTCCACTTATCATCATCAATCCACTGCGATCCATCTAGTCGCCGCTCACGGGCTGAATCCATCGCTTCATCTCGGAGATGGACACTCTCGGGCATGTTTCCTTCTGTGGCTGCCATTCCGTCGTCAGTCTGAACGGCACGATGCCCTGCAGTGCTGTAACTTGCTTACCTTTCCCCGCTGGACAACTGTTAAAAAGAGCTACATAGATGTTTATTATTACAGCATAAAAATACATATCTCAACGGTTTCTTCCAGCTAAAATACAGTCCATCACTTTTAACATGTGTATAATGGTGCATTACTTTTCGTAATATTGGACAATTCCTCATGATATTCACTGGAAATCCCTTAATATTTATGGCATGAAATGAAGCCACTAACACAGCAAATCAGGGAATAGGGTATTAAATAGGTATTCAATGATTCATCCATCCATTGTCAGAAACCGCTTAATCCTGTACAGGGTCGCGGTGAGCCGGAGCCTATTCCGGCAGACACAGGGCGCAAGGCAGGGCGATTACCCTCGATGGGACGCCAATCCATCACAGGGCACCGTGGGAAAACGCTCATCAGATTTTGAGCCAGCCTCCTTGTGAAACTCGCCCCTTGATGATAATGAGAGCAATCAACCAATCAGCTACCAGCTCTGGACCAAGCCTTCTTTAGGCCACCCCCCTCTCCTCTTAGGTTTCTTGGGTCCCGCGGCGTGCGCGTACAGTGACCCCAATGTAGGCGAGTATGTACGGACTGTATGGTTTTATATCCTCGAGCGATGATAGGATTTCTTATTAAATATAAGGCCATAACGTTAAGTGCACCGCGCAGCTTTGTCTCTATTCTATTCTGCCGTTGTCATCAGATGAATGGTGTTGATCACTACAGTAGTGGGCTCCCTGTCATTGTCAGTACCCGCTTAAACCATTAAAGGGTCGTGGGGAGCTGGAGCTTATCCCGGCAAGACACACGGCGAAAGGCAGGGCTATGCCCCTGATGGGACGCCAGTTTATAGCAGGGCATAGGGGGGAAATTTAGTCAGCAGGCCAATTACCCTAAGCATCAGCAGCGTCGTGTGTTTGGACTGTGTGAGAAAACCGGAGTACCCGGCGAAAACCAGCGTGCACACGGGGGAAAAAACATGTCTCTCCCAGGAGTGTCTGTGAGTCAGGATGAAGTTATTGCCCAGGAGCTGGTCAACGAGGAAGCCCAAGCCCCGGGCGTCCCAGGTGCTCACAGCTCATCTCCTTCAGCGAAACCTACCACATTGGACCTCCTATTTTGTCAAGGTGTGTGGGTTCGGACCTTCCAGCGGTTATGCTAGATCATGAATTGTGATGGTCTGTCAACTGCTGAATGAAGGCCTCTCTCCAAGCCCACTCTTGCAATGCAACAATCTCTCTGACTCATGCACATACGCTTATTTCATAGTTCCATATTCATGTGTTTGGGCGTCTCCTTCCTTGGGCAATTGTCCTTTCGAGCAACTTTTCCTGTCCAAACCCAGTTACTTTCCTGAACAGTCAATGCTATCCTTAACATGAGTATGTTGTCAAATTCAGTTCCGTTTTCTATCCACGTAATTCCAAGCATGCACTTTTCCACACTTTTTTTGTTCACTTCTCAGCCTGTGTTCAATTTTAATTGTCAGTATCCGTGTTGCTGATCCATATGTTTTAGCAGGTATAGATTTAAACATAGATTTAAACATTTCAACTTTAATCATTAGGCACATTGATATGCTGCTTTTCATTATTAAATATAGTTTTTCAAGAGAAATCCAACCTGCTCTCATTTGTTAGTCACCAGTTTGTTATTGATATTTGATTGACGTATTATTGTTTATTTAAGTCCCATGGGACAAACCTGCCCCGCTTATACCAGAGGTTCTCAACCTTCTGCACCTCAAGGCCCACTTGGCGCACTTGGGTCTGGTCTCCACAGGCCACTAGGTGGCGCTCGCGGCCCACTTATGGGTTGCGACGCAGCGGTTGAGAATGGCAGCCTTACAATCAATTTTTTGGGGGGAGAGGAAATCTAGTACTGTTGAATATCAGTTTTTTGTTGTTGAAAATAACTTTGGCAAGAGCTTATCTGCTTGATGGCTTTTCTGACTTGAACTGTGTTACTTCATGCTCATCTAAGTGAAGGTGTGGCAACCTTGTAAATAGTTATTTTAAAAATAATTTCTTGCCTGTTATCAGTCATATATAAAGTGTTCATGGAAATAATTGGGAACAGAGTAATACATACTTTATATGCTAAACAAGCAAGCATGCAACCCGGATTTAAAAGTGTTTTTTTCTTTCTCGACGATCAACCACATTTTAAAGACTGCCAATCGGTCAATGAAAAAGACAAATTACTTTCACATACAATTTTGCCTAGACTTTGTAGACTATAACAAGGCATTTTTCTTGGTGGAAACTGTTGCAGTTAGCTAATCTTTTCTACTTTGAAATAGCGGGACTCTGGAATCGGCTGTATGTTTCCTCTAATGGCAGGGCTTGAATGTCAGGTCAGCCGTGATCCATAGTTGCCACGTCGTGCAATGAGAGATGGTCACGAGTGTGATGTCTTTCTCATTTCAGTATAGCGACGTGCAGAATGATCAGTTTGCGCTGTCTCACTTCAACTGGGGGGTGGATGGAGCGAACTATCACGTGCTCAGGACCGGGTGCTTCCCCTTCATCAAGTACCACTGCTCGCAGAGACCCTGGGAGGACCTGACGCTGGAAAACCGCATCTTCACAGCTCTCAAGCTCATCAACCTAGGCCTGTTGATAACATAATTCATATGTTTACTGAATATGTATTTAAGTAACTTAAAACATAATGCACGGTCGTTATTGTCGTCAAACATGATGTTGATAACATGCATTCGTAGTTGAACAATGATCTCAGTATGCATGGTATATTTATGAAAATGTGTATTTGACCTGGTGAAACACCAGAACACAGCGGAGGTTGAGGGTCCCAAATAAGATCCTTGGTGGTTTTGGTCAATGGCCTGAGAACTTGAGCCTGTTATATGTTATTCTGGTATTCGGCAGTGTTAATCATGAATAGGGTAAGTTTATTTGATTTTTGCCCACATTACACTACCAAATTCAGTCCTTTTTATATTTTTTTGTATAATAGAGGTGAGTTATTTTGCATGCCATGAAAAGCATGCACCCACTCAGGTGTGCTGCAGCAGAGCGCACAGCTCGCAATCAGACAGATACAAGAACTACTTTGTTAGGACGTCGCACCAGTGGTTGTCTAATGCAACGACTGAGCCCTATCTTAGGAATGTGGAATCTCCACCACATGCAATTGGGTGGGGAAAAATAATGCCCCGCGGTGCCCTTCAATAACACTTTATCTTGATCCTCACAAGACCCTACAGAAATATCTGTCTATCCCAGGGTAGAATATGAGATGTCGATATCGTGGCATTACACTCGGTAAATGTGAATTCCCTCGAGTGACGTATAAACGGGGCAGCGCGGTGTGGATTTGTGGCAGCAGGTGGTGAATGTGGCCTCATGAGGCCAATGTAGCTTCTGGAAGAATGATGATCATGACCGGCGATAGGAGGTAAACTTACTGCCGTGATCCAGTAGGACACAGTTGAAAGGTTAATTGTTAAGGTCTAGTGCCCTGTGTTCGGTAGCTCTTCCGATCAATGGGCGTCGGCCACTCGACCTGATTTACAGCTGCAGAATCGATGTTGTTAAATAGTTAAAGTAGGTGACAATGCAAGAAACTGCAGTAATTCTTGACCGTGCTTAATAGCCGACGGAAAACCCGATACTGCAAACTGCGCAGGACTTCAATTGTGCGGTCGCGGAGATTGTTGCGAGTATTGTAAAGCACGTTGAAAAAAAACCTACTTGGCCCTTAATTTAGTTTAGCAGGCAATTATGTTTTACCACCTCGATTATTAACAAACTGTCATATCAACGTCAACCATGATCGGTCCACTGCTGGATGAAGGCCTGCTCATGCCGTCACGATGGAAGAAACTACTTAGTACCTGCCACATACTGTGTATTTATAATGTAATAGAAATGTAACGTTTAATCAAGTCATCAGTTAACATCGTTTGTTAGGCTCAGGGTGCGTGTGTCAAATCGTGTGTGTGATAATTGTTTATTGTCATCAAAAAAATATATCTGAAGATCATATCGTCGTGTTACGGTTAAGCTAATGAAGTGAACAAAAACATACATAAGGCAGATAAAAATGTGAAACAATACAACTGAGGTGTTAAATACGCTCGACTCTTGAGTTGTGATTATGAATCCTCACAATTCACTGGGATTGAACCATTTACACAGCTTGCATGTAATGTGCTAACATTTCCACCAAATAGCAATTTTCAAAGTGGAAACACATTTCAACGGTGTGCTTGAATAAATTTGCCTGCAAAGTCCTGGCAACTCCATCAGAATCATTTAAAGTCAATGTCCTAATGATTTAGTTTTGTTTGTTTTCCCCCTAGGGATCCCGACGCTGGCGTACGGCATGGGCGCTTTGTTTTTGCCAAAGGTCACTGAGGTCGTGAGCACGGAACAGGGCCCTGTCACCATCTACTTTCTCTATAAGGAGCAGGAGGGGGCCTTGAACTGAATAGAGGCGTGAGGGTGACTGCTGAGCGGAGCAGCCACCCTGTCATCGCAAGAGCGACCGTAATGCACATCAGCACAGATGACTGCGAATGACTCCAAAGCCTCTGATCGTGAAAGAGGATTCAGCAGAGATCAGTTTCCGTGAGCCCATCGTTGTGATCTGTGGCAATGCAAGCTGTTTGCCCTTTTGACTCGATCCTTGATGCGTATGCAGTCTCGCTGCCGACTGTCGTCACTTTGAAAAACAAGCAACGTACGTGCGTGAGGTTTTTTTTTCTACACGAATTATCCCTTAGTGTACTCTTGGTAAGATTTAATGGCAAAGTTTAATGGAACAATTAAGGCAGAAATAATAACCTCTTCAATGACTTTTGGATTCATTGTGAATTGCAATGGCGTTCTCTTCCACGATGCAAAAAGCTCCTCTTGGGCATCGGGTGTAAAAAAAAAAAAAAAATTACACCGGTTGCAGATCATTGTAGAGAAGAAAAAAAAAGAGGGTAAAAAAACCCAAGGCAGTAACAACATAATTGCTCACACTGCCCACCTTTGCTAATCAATCGTTGTCCCCTTTGATTAAAGCTCTTGTTGATGAAACAAACAATGGGGAGCGGTGACAGCTGCCGAGAGGTCAATTGGGCTGGAGCACGCGTCTGGAGGAGGAGACGATCGCTGGGGGAGCCACCCCTGGCCATCGCAAGCGCCGCTAACGACCGTGCCGCCATCGATCGTGTTAATTTCTTCGCGGCGCGGGTGTTAATTGCGCCGTCGATTTCACGCCAGCCCCCACCGCCGTTGCGCTGTAATTTAGTGAAAGTGATTACTCGTGAACCCGGTGCCGGGCATCGATCCCTCCTCGCGACATCGTTCGGCCTCCTCTCTTCCCGGCTCCGGGAAGGCTTCATCAGTCCCAACCGGGACGCGCGATGCTGGTGATGGTGGTGAAAAGTGATCGCCGAAGGCCACTAATGAGACAACCCGGCATTGGCTGATTTAGGTGGCAATCGTTTGATTTATGCGGCGATCGTTTTGCTGTGGGGAGAGACAGATCATTGGCAATGAGGCTGCCTGCGGGCAGTTTGTAGTTTTATTGGTTGAATTTATTTTATACTTGCTTGTACCTACAAAACAAGTGACATGTGCTTAAAAGTGATTTTAAAATGAAGCCAAAATCAGATACCAATTATTTTTGGGAGTCGGCAGCAGAGGAATTGCCAAATACAGCAAGACCGACACAGTTGACGATACGGCGCCAATTCAGAACTGGAGGGAAAAGTGCTACAAGTCAGATGCCGGATTCACGGGTGAATATGATGGATGTGGATGAGCTTTATTTTTTAAATATATAGTTTATTGCTTAATTCCTTATTTAAAAGAGTGTGTGGTGTGGTTTTTTTTGTTGTGAATTGGATTTTTTTTCGTTATGGCTGAACCCCTGTTTAAGATCCTTACAACGTGTTTTCTGCAATTTATTTATCACCACTGGATTTTATTTCTCTATATGAAGGGATGTCAAGGTGAAGGTTTCAGGCTCTGCATTTAAAGTATTCGACTAAATATGCAGGGAAATGGGGATGAAGGTTGGGAAGTGGTGCATTATCATTTGATTAAGAATATGGACATGTAGTTTTTAACGTTAAATATTACATTCGAAACTCCAAACTACGAACATAGTCCAGGCTAAAGTGCAGTACCGCCGCCAATTCCATTCGTTCGTCATACCGCAACGTATATTGAATTCCACGGCCGTGGAAAGTTATTCATCCACAGTGTAAAACTCACAAGGTAATCGAGTCGCAAAGGGTGGGGTGGGGAGGGAAATTTGGTTGATGGAAAGTGTAATATAAAAATGACATGTCACAAAAGTGGCTTATGAAAACAACCCCGTGTCTTCTTGTTTGAAATTTACAAGAAAGGGTAATGGCTGAAAAAGGACCTCCGGGGTATGGTGCTGATGGATCCATAATTACAAGCGCATTTTTTTTGTTCCATGTTTCTTCGTAAATAAATAAATAAGCCCTAAGGAAATGTTCGTAGAGCGAGCGGGAGCCTCATTGCTATGCACAATTTGTCTCGGTTATGTGTTGCTTGCTGAAAATATTCTTGATTTAATTTACATAAGCGGTCGTAATTAAAGCGCTGTACGTGAACACGCTGCGTCATTTTAGCGTTAATTGTACGCTGTTAATTGTTATTTGATAAAACCGTAACGTTGCCGGGGTGTTATGTTCTTGATAATTTATCTTTTAAATACGGTACTCTAAAATAAGTTTACGTTAGACCCCAGTATTTAGTTGTAAACGGTGTAAAATATAAATGGCAAACATTGAGACTGGGCCAGCATCCAAACGTGAACATAAATGCATCTTTTGAGTATTGTTAAAGTAAGCACCTGACATTACCAATGTAATGTTTCATTATCAATAGTACAATAACAATTATCTAGGAAAGGCTCACAGAGTTTCAAGTCTTTTTTAGGAAGCTCCAATGTGGGTTGTTTGACCAATCTTATTGAATATTTTCCCGATGTAAGGCATTGCATTGCCCAGAGAAACCAGCCAACACATAGTAGTGGTTGACAAATATTACATGTAAGTTACTTCCGATGAGTTATGACCAAATCCCACAGAATCTGCCCATTCTTGGCAGCTGAGCAAGGTTGCTATAGGCTGCTTCGAGACTACGTGGCCGACAGCAAAGGGCAGTAGAGCAAAGTACGTTGTTCTGTGTTTCCTGCCTTCACTAAACATAGCTGAGCAGCATGGTCAAATATGGTCAAATAGCCCACATGGTGTGGCATGGTCATTTCAAAGCAGTGGGTTGACAAATAGCTGTGAACGTAAATAAGTCAACTACTTGCTGAACCACCTCTCTGCCTGGAAGAATGTCACACTTGATCTCTATTGAGATGGTCTTACTTTGGCAATGGAGACCTTTTCACGTTGCAGGCATCATCAGACTAATGCCTCGAGAGGATAGATAGATGTTTATTGTTACAGCAAAAAATACCCAGTGAGAATTCCTAACACGGCTATCCCAAAAGAGCAGCACTTTACATCAATACTCAATTGAGACTTAATGTGATACGAAACGAAGAAATGTCGTTGTTAATTGCAGATATCAAAATTACAGATTGGTGTAAAGCACAGCCTGCAAATATTCTGTTCTCTTGATATTGAGAAATGCCAGTACATGGATTGCAAACTAATTTACATCGTCTAAACATTTACAATTACTGATAATTGCCAGGCATTTTATCATGCTCATGTTAAATTACTTCTCATAATGGAGCCATTATGCTATTACTAATGACCACTTATTATAAATGAGCATATAATGTTTACAGATTAGACGTTTGCTGCTGAACAAACGTGCCAAAGCACATTTGTCCTTGTAGCGCCTGCAAAAGGTCCTTATTTAACTTTTTAATAATAGTGGCGTTTTTAAGTGCGCTGTGTTTAATTCTACTGCAGTGGTATTTAATGCCGTGGCGTAACGAGATGCAGGGGCCTAAAGGGGTTTGATAGATTCTCAACTCTTTTCTGTGACTTATGTTCCGACGGCGGGTTGATGCCGTTATCGAGCCACTGTCCTCTAAGTTGACAGTTCAATTCTCACCATCGCTGCAGTATTTACTGATGGGAAATGACCAAAGTTTTGCTGTAAAAATAGACGTTGAAGACTATGACATCTGTTTCATTAGCTGGCCGCTATAAGCCAAGTGCCGTAGCAATGATCCTACATTTAGATATTACCGATATAAAAAAGCTAAGTATTTCGCAATACTGACACATTGTGTTCCCAGTCTTACAGATTTACGATTAATATACGATGTTTGTAACATTATAAATCCACACTCCTTTTATCGCAATGATTGGCAAAACTAGATAATTCATAAAAAAAAAATGCTTACCACAAGTTCACGTTTAAACACACAGTAGTTTGTAGCAAATATTTTGTTTAAATACCCCATATACAATATTACATGCTCCAACTATTTTAGGTGACTATATTTCTGTTATTTGTCATTTTAACCGCAGTAAACCGTAAGCCTTCGCACGGTAGCTCCCCAGAGTGCCGCCGACATCACGTGGCATTGGAAGAGGGAGGTCTCGGCTATAATTATCTTTCTCCCCCCATCAATTCATTAAACATTTGTGTGGTCTCGGTTATTAATTAAGCACGCTGATTAACTTGAGTGAGGAAGCGGCGTTGATTATCACCACGATCCCTGTGAGCCCCGTGCTCGTGATTGGATAGCGGAGTGCTGGAGACGCGGGGAGGAGGAGTGATGCCCCGCTCCTATTGGGAATCCGCGTCACGTTAAGCGTATGCAGGCAGTGACAACGAAGGTTGAAAACAACGAGGGAGGAGGACTGGGTGGGGAGGGGACCTGCCCAATTGAAGACCGGACAATTTTATCTAAAGGTTTCCAAGAACTTAGAGATATTATCCAGCGCAAATATAACTAATTGGAAAGATGCAAACACTTTTTGCCGTGGCAGCTAACCCTTGGCTTCGTTACTGCTAATTAAATACGTCCAAGGACACGTGCATGTTGAAAAGTGTTCACAAATTCCATGCTTTTGCATGGTTTCTTTTTCACAAAAAGTTTGTTATATTTGGAGTCCACATTTTCCACTTTCATTGGAGGTCTTATATTTCAGTAATTTGTCGCTATTCTTTATGCAATTGCACTTTTGTATGCACGGTTATGGGGTTTTTTTCACTGGGATTACAGTTTAAGCTATCTTGTCTTGCTCTTGTAAATTGTTTTGCTTCTACAATATTAATGCCACCTTTTCCCAGAGAGGATCTTACCTGAGTTACACTCAAGGACATTAATAATAATAACTTACAGCTGTTTGTCAGTCCCACTGCTCGATAAAGGCGTTTCCATGCCTTCTGGCCATGGGGGATTTTTGACCATAGCTCATCATCTGGTAAGTGTGGTCAATGTGGGATTGACAAAGGGTGAATATTATTATTTTATAATTCCTATTACTAGATAAAAAATGGACATCAATAGAGATAATGAATCTTTATATAAGCAGTCGGGAATGAATCTCAATTTGACTCTCAACTGGGCGAAAGGACATCAGTTTCAATATCGTTCTCACATGGGTTAAAGGTCATGCTAGTTAAAAATTGATAGAGCAATTAATTATACTACTGCGTCGGTTTTCGCGCTTGTGCTCTATAGATCTCTGATGCGTTTTTGCAGCTCTATGCATGTTGTTTGCCACGGTAGCCGACGTTTAGCCGAATGTGCTGGGTATTTAGAAACTGCATCAAGCAGTTACACTTCCCCGATTATACAGCATCACTGGCTGAAACGTTGGACATCACGGCGAGCAACGCGCTCACAACCGAAAACACATCGAAAAGCAACTAATTATATATTATGCAACCTCAGTTAATAAAGGACGTCATCAATCAGCAATGCTTGTCACGTATGTTAAATAAAAGGTAGTCTTCTAAATAGAGGTCCGCATCCATCAGTGGCAGATAATAAATGCTGGCCTTGCTCTGACCAAGGTAAAATAAATAAAACATCTTTCAATCTTAACACGGTTTTCAATTGGGTCACACGAATGCTACCAATTAAATAAAGGACATCAATATTTATTTAGCGTATGCGGATTCGGTGTATAGCTCCATTCAACTTAAGGCGGCGTTGTCATCACCAGCGTCGAGAGCTTGAAGGCCACCAGGGAGCGGAGTTAATAGGCACGGGCCAACAATACGGGACAGAATGTGTTTTTATCCACAAGGACATTCGTCATTGTCCCGAAGACCCCAAAGATGCAGGTTGGAGGCACGCTGTCTCTGTCCAGTTCAGACACGGTTCAAGCAGGAGTGCTCCAGTAACGACTTGGACATCATTGTCTCCTCGTTGACATCGTTGCAGGGGCCGGGCTGACGTGGTGGTTTATCGGGGCCTGTGCTGTC
>JAZEWU010000001.1:33517990-33536409 GCA_036362915.1 Geotria australis
GCTGAGAATGAATGAACGTGTGGCACTCTGTGTGTTTTTCGTATTAACTTGATTGACAACAATTGAGATATCGCCTTTACGTGTGAGAATCGCTCTCGAGAGCTGCTCTTTCGCGATAGCCGTGTCGGGCGTTCCCCAGCTCTCCCTCGCGACGTTTCGCCTCCCACTGTGAGAGGCATCTTCAGGCTTTTTGATGATGCTTCCGACGCGGAACGCTCGAGACGGCTATATCGAAAGAGCAGCTCTTAAGGGGGAATTACCATCGAGCTGTGAAAACCTATCGCAATGTTTTTCCGCGCGTTAAGTTTGGGCCGCGGCACGGTGGTGGTACATACATAATCATAATAGCAATTTATAGAGCGCCTTTCACCCGCGGGTCACAAAGCGATGCACATGGCAGTGATCCATGATGCTTGTGAGCGTCAGCTTGCACGGGGGGTTTGATGTGTCACTCTAGAGTCGCGTGCACGCGTGTCGGGTTGTGTGTGTGTGCGCGTGTGTGTCTAATCTGTCTGTGTGTGTGTAGCTGTATATAGTGGGGAGCGGTGGCCCAGTGGTTAGCGCGTTGAACTACAAATCTGGTCACCCGAGTTCGAATCCCGCTCACTGACAACACCAGTGACGATTTTCCGAACCGGTCCTGGGCCTCCCCTAGGTCGACTCATCCTCAAATGAGTACCTGGTGCGGTGTGTAAACATTGCCACTAGGGAGACAAAGGCGGCCGGGCGTGGTGCTGGTCACCCACCCCCTCCTGTGGCGTGTCGACCTTCATATGTGCTACTCGCTAACGGCACTTGACTCTACAGTCTGTTAAGGCTATACGGGGGATCTTTGTCTGTATGTGTGTGTGTAGCTGTATAGCACGTATACTATAGGTGCTACTCGCTAACGGCACTGGCCCCAACAGTCTATTAAGTCTGTACGGGGGATCATTGTCTCTCGTGTATATATATATGTGTGGGGTGTGCGCCTGACAGCGGGTGTGTAAGAGAGTTTACACGTGTGGTTAATGCTGTGTGTAGATGTGTGGAGTTTGGATGTTCTCCCAGTGTCCGCGTGGGTTTTTGCTGTGTTCTCCAGTTTCCTCCCACAGTCCGAAAGCACGCTTCTGTTGCTGCTGCTGCAGCATAGGTTAATTGGCCTGCTGGCTAATTTGCCCCCGGTGCCCTGCGATGGACTGGCATTAGATCCCGCGTAAAGACCTGCGTTTGCGCCCTGTGTCCGCCGGGATAGGCTCCGGCTCCCCGTGACCCTCTACACTCTACAGGATTAAGCGGGGACTGACGATGATGATGCATTGAGAGTATTTTATTTATCCGGGTGAGAACTGGTTTATTACCAACATGACTAAAGCAAAGTAAAGCAATTAAACAAACAGAAATAGGCCGAAAAACAACAGCGTCAGTTGAGAAGTCAGCAATATTGCGCAAGCAAATCAATGTTCGGTCATTATAATTAGCAGTAGTTATTAACGTTTGTATTTGTGTGTGTGTGTGTGCGACGGTACGTGTACACGTGTGTGCATCTGTGAGTGAATGTGGCGATTTTCTGAACCGGTCCTGGGCATCCCCTAGATGGACTTAGCCTCAAACGAGCACCTCGTGCGGTGGATAAACATCACCACTGGGGAGATAAAGGCGGCCGGACGTGGTACTGGTCACCCACCCTCTCGTGTACCGTGCTGGCCTTTATAGGTGTTACTCGCTAACAGCACTTTACCCTACAGAATGTTAAGGCTATATGGGGGATCTTTGTGATGTTTCCGTGAAAGTGAGCGGATTTCTATTCTGTCTGTATAAGTGCGTCTGAGTGTGTGCATGGGTACTTGTGTGAGTGTGTGCTGGCGTGAACGTGAGTGCGTGTGTCTCCGTGTTAACGCATGTCATGTGTAGGTGTGTATATACACGTGTGTCACAGTGGGTGTGCGTGTGTGAGTGTTACCGTGTGTGCACGTGGGGAGCGGTAGCCCAGTGGTTAGCGCACTGGGCTACGAATCTAGCGACCCGAGTTCGAATCCCGCTCACGGCCAACACCAGTGACGATTTTCTGAAACCGGTCCTGGGCCTCCCCTAGGTCGACTCAGCCTCAAATGAGTACCTAGTGCGGTGTGTAAACATCGCCACTAGGGAGACAAAGGCGGCCGGGCGTGGTGCTGGTCACCCACCCCCTCGTGTGCCGTGTCGACCTTCATAGGTGCTCGCTAACGGCACTTGACCCTACAGTCTGTTAAGGCTATACGGGGGATCTTTGTTACCGTGTGTGCACGCGTGCGCGGATGAGAGTGTGTAAGAGTGTGTGAGTGAGTGTGTGCGGGCGTGGTGCTGGTCACCCACCCCCCTCGTGTGCCGTGTTGACCTTCATTGGTGCTCGCTAACGGCACTTGACCCTACAGTCTGTTAAGGCTATACGGGGGATCTTTGTCTTTGTGTGTAAGAAGGGTGTTGGTATGTTACTGTGTGTAAAGGTGCTGGTGTGCGTGGTGAGTGTGCGAGTGTATATGTAGGAGAGCGGCGGTGCAGCGGTTAGCGCACCACACTACGAACCCGGCTAGCCGAGTTCGATTCCCGCTCACTGCCGACATTAGCGACGATTTTCCGAACCGGTTTCGACTCAGCCTCAAATATATATCTGGTACGGTGTAAGAAAAAAATCAACCCTGGGGAGACAAAGGCGGCCGGGCGTAGTGTATTCGCCACACCACCTTGACATCGTTTTTCAGTGCCGACCTTCATAGGTGCCACTCACCAACAGCACTTGCCCCCAACACTCTGTTAAAGGCTACACGGTTGATCTTTGCCTTTATTGTGTGATACATCTACGCTTGTATGCGAGCGTTCATGCCTGCAAGTGCGTGTGTACGTTTGCAATACACACACACGCGCGCTAACGGAAGGTAATACCGTATCTACTGCTGTAGTAAATCCGACCAGGTACCATAGACAGCGACCAGATATACATGTATGCCTCTACAACGAATCTGCTGCCGTGTAAATCCGACCAGGTACCGTGGACAGCTCCCTCACCGCGGCTCCGTTTGGGATACGTTCCTACGTTAATGCCGTTCTTGGAAATAGTATTTGTCTTAGGCAGCGAATATCACTTCAACCTATCACCCGCGCCGCTTTCCGCAACATTTTATATTATTAATTTCATTTGCGCATTTGGGAGGGGGTTTTTTTGCACGTCCCTAAAAAAAGCAAATATTTATTTGCAAAGTAATTCATTAATTTTTCGCCAGGATTACGCCAAGCCGCGTCGCTGCCGTTTCACTTTAAATGCTTTGCTAATCCGTCGGCCCACCCCCCCACCGACCACCCCCCCACCTCCCTCGTGCACATCATCTGCTAATGTGTTTTATACTCAAGTAATAAATATAATAATAACATTGCCACACACGTGCCTCCTCCACCGTTCACGCGCCTCGTGTCGATTGAAATTATTTTAACCCTATACAACTTACCGGAGAATTAGATATATGTATTAGTTTGCAAAATAAAATATGTTACTGTAATGGTAACACGTGTGTATATATAAGATGGGGGTAAATTAATAGATGGGTGCAAGCGAGATAATGCGTGCCAATGCTGGTGACGGGGAGATTGAGCCGAATTGAAAAGCATTCGTGAGCCGGTCATTAGTTAGTTCTGATTGAGATGATTCCGTGGTAATGTATGGGGGAGCGGTGGCGCAACGGTTAGCGCACTGCGCTACGAACCCGGCGTCCCCGAGTTTGATTCCCGATCACGGCCGTTCATATGGTACCAATGATGATTATCTTAAACCCGTGCTGGTCCTCACCCACGTCGACTCAGCCTCAAATGAATACCTGGCACGATGTGTAAATAAGTGGAAGCATCGTTACTAGGGAGACAAAGGGGGCCGGGCGTGGTGCTGGACACGCTCCTCCGTAGTGTGCCGTGCCGGCCTTCATAGGTGCTACTCGCTAACAGTACTTGCCCCAACAGTCTGTTAAGGCTATACGGGAGATCTTTGTATTTTTTCGTGATCGTGTGTGTGTGTAATAAGCTCAGCCAGCACTCCACAGTAAAGCATCAACGACTACACATGCGTGTGTGTGCATGTGTGTATATGGGTCGTGCCGGCCTTTATAGGTGTTACAGCACTTTACCTTACAGTCTGTCAAGGCTATACGGGGGATATTTATCTTATACATGGGCCATTGCCCGAAACGTCAGCCTGGTTGCGGGCGTAATTACATTTCCTATTACAATGCCGCGTTAATGGTGATATGTTTGTGGTCGACTCGCCGTCACAATTATTATAACAATTATTACGATAATTTGTATAATCATAACGCGCGCGGCCGTTACCGCTCGCGGCGTCATTCACGGGTTAATAACGATAATCATAATAATACACAGTTGGCATGGCCCGATCACCGCCGTTATGATCACAGTCTCGGGAACCGGGTGAGCCCAGGGAGGCGGGGGGGAGACGCGGGGAGAGACACGCGGGGAGACGCGGGGAGGTAATTCTCTAAAGAGAGAGGCGGGATTATCGCAGTAAATTCCGGGATAACACAGCAACGGGTCGCAGCGGCGGCAGTGATCATAATAATAATGAAAAAAAATAACCTTGATTATCTATCTCTTCGCGGCCCTTGTGCAGCGCTTTGTGACCCTCGGGTGAAAGGCGCTCTATAAAATGCTATTATTCTTATGATTACGATTAACACGGGGAGGCGTGGAGGGAGGGAGGGGGGGGGCAGTCGACTGTAAGACATTACCATCATCATCATCAACACGAGCAAATAATTATAAATAATAATCAAATCGAGGCAATTAACGGAGGCGACCCGCAAACAACGTGAAAGTTGCTTCCTACACGCGCCGCAGTATCTCTGTGCACTGCACAGGGTGGTCCAGATTTCCCGTGACCCCTATTTAATTCTCTACAACGTTAAAAGTTGTGTACGCTACCAATGGGTGTGTAATGTAATGTAAGCAACGTAAACATGACGCCGCATACAACCTGTATTAATTCGAAATAAATTAGGGGGTTATTAACAAAAGAAATGAATGAGAAAAGGAACGGAAATATTAAGCGGGACAATTAAATGCGGGGCCACAAGACATCTGGACCACCCTGTAGAGACAGATAGATAGACGTTTATTATCACAGCAGAACAAAAAAAATACCCAGTGAGCTTGCAAGCTCTTTACGAGACTCCCGCGACACAACAAACATGCGAATTGCTGACGAATTATTAAAAATATATACAAGATTCATACGTAACCACAATTGTTATCAACCAGCGCAAAAAAACGTCAATCCACTACTGAGCGAGAGTGGGGAAGGTGGTGTGTGGGATAGGGGAGGGGATGGGGGGATGAGGGGGTTAAGGGGGGATGGAGGGATGGAGGGGGGCCACTCAAGGCCCGGTTCAGATATCACTCGCCACAGTTACTCCGTCTCTGAGGCGGTTTGATCGCGCGCGGCGCGCTAACCGCTGCACCACCGCTCCCCGCTAACCGCCGCACCACCGCTCCCCGCGCGCGCGTGTCGTGTACAACGCCGCTCGTTTCGCGTCGCCCTACAGATACATAAAGGTAAAGACAAAGATCCCCCCGGATAGCCTTAACAGACTGTGTGGTCAAGTTCCTGTTAGCGAGCACCTATATATATATACACACACACAAATGCAAAGATCCCCCGTGTAGCCTTGACAGATCGCACGGGCAAGTGTTGTTAGCGAGCACCTATAGGCGTTCACAAAGATGCCCCGTATAGCCTTGACGGACTGTGGGTTCAAGTGCTGTTAGCGAGTACCAATTAATACGCACGCACGCACACACACATACACACGTTTAAAAACACAGACCGGCTCGCTTAGTTTTAAAAAAGCTTTCCGTGCAATAGCAGCGATGCCAGACGGGACTCCCCCCCCCAACACACACACACCCCCCCATGGTAGGGCTGGCGGTGAGGAGGTGTCCAGGTCTTCTCCTCTCCTCCTTCTCACTCACACACACACACACACCTCCTTATCCTCTCTCTCTCTCACAAACCCTCACCTCCTGCACTCCTCCTGTCACGCACTGTCCTCCTCCTACCGCCGCCGCCGCCGCTCGCCCAGCCCATCATTATGCGGCGCGCACAAACGAAGGCGCACTTCCCCGTGAAGGATTGCATATTGAGACGATGTTTGCTGAAATTTGTTTACATAGATTATTAACTTTGCGCGGCGCGGCGCCCGGGAGTCGCGGGTTTTTGCCCGTTTATGAATTCGCCTTCCTGAGACATTAATTTTTAGCCCGCGGTATATTTTATTCTTTGCACCTCCTGAATTTTATGCGAAAGCGCCGCTTTACGGGTATAACGGGCGTGCTTTATTGAGGATGAAAATGTATTTAATTTAACCGCGCGCGATACGTTTTTTTTTCGACAGGCGGCCGCCCCACATCGAGAGAGAGAGCGAACGATCGCCAAGCAGCAGCAGGAGGAGGCTTCGAGACGGGAAGGAGGAGGTGGCGAGAGGGGGAGCCGAGGGGACAACGCGGGTAGGCGACGCCACGACACCCGTCCAAGCGCGACTCCGCCGGTGACCGTCAAGCGACAGTAAGCCGCGCAGCGCTCGTCCCAACCGCGCGGCATGGAAGCCCTCTCCGCCCACATGTCAGCCGGCGGGCCGGGCTGCGTCCCACACACTCCGGGAGCTCCGAAATCTCCCGAGATGCGCCTCATGGAGCCCCACTACGGCGGCGGTCGCGGCGGCGGGCCGTCGCTCAAGCCCAACCAGGTGCGCGAGGTGACCCTGTACGGGGTACCCATCGTGTCGCTGGTCATCGACGGCCAGGAGCGCCTGTGCCTGGCGCAGATCTCCAACACGCTGCTCAAGAACTTCAGCTACAACGAGATCCACAACCGGCGCGTGGCCCTGGGCATCACGTGCGTCCAGTGCACGCCGGTTCAGCTCGAGGTGCTGCGCCGCGCCGGCGCCATGCCGGTGTCGTCGCGACGCTGCGGCATGATCACGAAGCGCGAGGCCGAGCGCCTCTGCAAGTCGTTCCTGGGCGAGTGCGCGCCGCCGAGGCTGCCCGAGAACTTCGCGTTCGACGTGTCGCACGACTGCGCCTGGGGCTGCCGCGGCTCGTTCATCCCGGCGCGCTACAACAGCTCGCGCGCCAAGTGCATCAAGTGCACGTCGTGCGGTCTCTACTTCTCGCCGAACAAGTTCATCTTCCACTCGCACCGCACGCCCGACGCCAAGTACACGCAGCCCGACGCCGCGAACTTCAACTCGTGGCGGCGCCACATGCGCCTCACCGACAAGAACCACTCGGACGACCTGCTGCACGCCTGGGAAGACGTCAAGGCCATGTTCAACGGCGGCTCACGCAAGCGCACCCTGCCGCCTTCCTCTCGCATCTCAGGCGGCGGCGGTGGTGGTGGTGGTGGAGGTGGGGGAGGAGGCGGGGGAGGAGGAGGAGGGTCGGGACGCGGCCACGGCTTCGGTTTGGGTCCCATGCTCAGCCAGACTATGTCCGCGGGGCCCAAGCGTCTGCGGCCGTGCGACGATGATGACTCGGCGGCGGCGCTGGGGCTGGCCGAGGGGGTTCGCAGCTACCCCGTGATCCCGGTGCCCAGCAAGACGTTCGGCAGCGTCCTGCAGAAGCTGCCCGCGCCCGTTTTCCCGAGTCCCTACGGCTTCCCGGCGTTCGGCCTCTGCCCCAAGAAGGACGACGCCGCGGCCGCCGCCGCAGCCGCCGCCGCCGCAGCCGCCGCCGCAGCCGCGGCGGCCGTGGGACCCCCGCCGCAGCAGCCCCCAAAATACCCCAACTTCTCGGGCATCTTCTGGCCCCCGCACGGCGGGCTGAAGGACGCGGTGGTCTACCCGTCGTTCCACATGTTCTGGCCGACGCGGAACGGCGCCACGCTGAGCGCCGTGCCGGGCTACCCGCAGCTGCAGCCTCCTCCCGCGCTACAACAGCAGCAACAGCTGCTGTCCGAGCCGCACAAGAGGCACGGGGAGCCGCAGAGAGGCGGCGGCGGCGGCGGAGACGGCTCGGAGCAGAGCGACATGAGCTTCGGCGACAGCGATCGACGCGAGGACAATCGCTCGGGGGACGAGGCGCGGGCGCCGCCGCTCGGAGACCTCTCCGTGTCCGCCATGCGCAAGCAGGCTGGCGGAACAGGTGGGGGAGGCGGCGTCGGGGCCACCATGAGCTACCTGTCAGCCTTCCGGCCGGTCGTGAAAGACGCCGAGAGTTTCGCCAAACTCTACGGGAACCGCGACGCGTTTGGCTCTGGCGTGGTCGGCGGCGGCGGCATCGGTTGCCTGGGAGGCGCGGGGATTCTCGGCGGCGGCGGCGGTGGTGTCGGCGGTGGTGTCGTCGGGGGTGGTGGCGGTGGCGTGGTGGTGGTGGCCGCATCGGCGGGAGGCGTGGGCAGGCACTGCGCGCTGTCTCCGGACCTGCTGAGCGAGCCGTCGTCCTACCAGTCGGAGCTGCTGAGCGAGGGCGCGTGCAGCGAGGCGGACAGCGAGCAGGACGTCGACGTGGAGTCGCACAAGCAGGCCGGGGACGAGGAGGGGGACGAGGTGGAGGAGTTGCTTCCCGAGGACGACGCCCTGGAGGTGGACGAGCTGGCGACGCCCGCCGAGCGCGCCTTCTCTCACCACCACCACCAACACCATCATCAACAGCAGCATCATCATCAGCAGCAGCAGCATCATCAACAGGTGTCCGAGGAGAGAGCCACCACCACGCCGCTGCGGGTCGACTCCAGCCCGCCAGAGACGCGCTTCCGCCCCGACCACTCCCCCGACAGAAGCGACCGGGTGAGTCGCCGCAGCCGCGGGTGTTGCAGGATAAAGTGGGGGGGATGCAATCATGTTTCTGTGAAAGTGCGGGTGTCGCAACAGATGAGGGGGTCAAGGTAGAAGCGTTCACGTCGCGACCCCTGTCAGGTAATACTTGGTGTTGCCTGCGAATTCTACCAAACACTTCAAAGCCAAGCTGAAAGACAACGATGTCCAGAAGCTGCCCATCGTGCTTTGAAGAATCGCAAAGAAGAAGAAGATAGGAGACTACCTCAGGAAAAAGTGGGGTGGGGGGATGGAATCATGTTTCTGTGAAAGTGCGGGTGTCGCAACACCCGCAACACGCGCGGCTGCGACGCGCCTGCTTAAATGAGTAGCCGGCGCGGCAGTACTGGGGAGATGAAGGTGGTCGGGTGTTGGTGTTGGTCACGCAACCACTTCCTCGCTCGCTTCCGACCTGGCCTTCATAGGTGCTCGCTAGCAGCAGCACTTGCCCCCCAACAGTCCGATAAGAATTATACGGGGGAACTTTTTGCGTATGAGAAGGTCTGCGTGGGTACGGCACTCTGCGTGGCCTCAAGGTGCACCTGGCTTGGCACAGGCGCCGTGGTGACGTCAACGCCACTTAGTGGCGAACAGCGGTTGTTGTCGTTGTGGGTATGTCTGTATGTGTTTGTGTGTGTGTGTGGTGCTGGCCACGCACCCACTCGTGTGCCGTACCGGCCTTCATAAGTGCTCGCTAACGGCACTTGACCGTAGCTGTGTGTTAAGCTATACGGGTGAACTCTGTCTTTGTGCGTGTGTTGTATGTTACATGTTACATGTTGCGTGTCGTGTGTATGTAACACGTGTGTGGCGTGAGCGCCTGCATGCGGATGTACCACCCAAGTTCGAATCCCGTTCACGGCCAACACCATGGACGATTTTCTTAACCGATCCTCGGCCTCCCCTCGGTCGACTCAGCCCCAAATGAGTACCTAGTGCGGTGTGTAAGCATCGCCGCTAGGGAGACAAAGGCGGCCGGGCGTGGTACTGGCCACCCACCCCCTCGTGTCCCGTATCGGCCTTCTTCAGTGCTCGCTAACGAGCACTTGACCCTACAGTCTCTTAAGGCTATATAGGGGATCTTTGTATTTGTCTTGTCAATTTGAATCATAGCGCCGACCACCGTTTACTACGCGTATATGCACCCTTGCGTGGATACGCGCCTGGATAGATACGCGTATTTATGGATACACGTTTGTATCGGTACACGCGCTGATGGATGATACACGCGCGTACTTTATAAGTACCCGCTACGGATTGAACACGCTCACGCCAAGAGAAGATTCAAAAGCCTGTCCGATGCCTCCGAACGTGGGAGGTAGAAACGTCGCGTTGATTCGGGAACGCTCGACACGGGGCTATCCCGATAGAGCGGCTCTCGAGAGCAATTCCCGTCACACATCGAGTCGAGACAAACCCAACATCGGCAGGTTTACGAGAAGAGTATTTGTTGGAGATACGCGCACGAGGGGTTTAAGCGCGCGTTCGAGTTTGCGGTGTTACAGCCGCCGTAGCCAGCCAAACACCCCCGGACTCCGTAGCTTTGGATGGGGTGCTGGTTAAAGGGTTATGATTTTAAAGAGCTCAGCCCCGGACAACTCCGGGTAACGACACCAACCCACCCCGCCTCCCAGGTACACGTGTGTGTCACCTCGACCCGTTCACGCGCGTAATCGACGTAGGTTTTCACCGCTCGACGCATGACAGTCGCTCTTGAGAGCCGCTCTTTCGGGATAGCCGCATCCTCCCGGCGGGGCTTCCAACTACGTGGGAGGCGAAACGGCGCGAAGGGCAGAGGAGGAACGCTCGACGCGGCTATCCCGAACGAGCAGCTGTTGAGAGCAATTATCGCGTGTGTAAGTCGTTGCCTGTGTATTGTGACACGTGACGCGGGCGGGGAGTGTGGAGGGGGTGGGGGGCATAGGAGGGAGGGGGGGGGCATCACCCGCAGCTTGCATTGACTCTCTATCAGCTTTAGCGTCACTCTCCACCGGAGGCGAATTACTCGGTTCACCGACGACGGAGGCACCGCTGTATGTTTAGTTACGCGTTGAACACGACGCTTAAACTATGTGAAACTTCAGGCTTACGACCCGCCCCCTGTGAGCGATTGTCAGTCAAGCCACGCGGTGCAATGTTTGACGGCGCCAACGTGATATTCGCGCCTCAAGAGCTGCTCGTTCGGGATAGCCGCGTGGACCGTTCCGCCTCTCTCCTTCGCGACGTTTCGCCAAATGTCAGCATTCTAAGCCGTCTAGAACGTCGTTAGGTTTAAGAGCAATCAATCAATCACGACGTTTGATTAGATGCGTCTGTGTGTGCCGTGTCGACCTACATAGGTGCTCGCTAACGGCACTTGACCCGACAGTCTGTTAAGACTATACGGGCGATCTTTGTCTATGACAATGCACACACACACACACCCCGGGTGTGTGCCGTGCTGGCCTTCATAGGTGTTAGGACGTGGACAGTCCTTCATCCAGCAGCGGACTGGCAAACCGCCGCGGAATATCGTAACTCAATTATATGAATGTACTGTATAATAACGTACTGTATAATCGTATACTGTATGATCATATGCTCTCTACAGTTGGCGTGTCCGCAGTATTGGTTACAGCATGCTGGTGTATATACTGTATTTTTGTATACTGTATACTAAACCTACATTCACCACGCCATTGTATTTGTGTAGGCATCACACAGCACGTGACGTTGTAAGTATATGCCATCATCGTGATCGTCATCATCATCAGTCATGATCTATCCACTGCTACATGGCGCCTCCCCAAGCCGTCGCCGCCACGAATGCATATCGCTAGCACACACGAGATGATTTCATCGCTCCGTCTCCACGCCAGATGTCCGTCTCAAGCGATATTATCTCGCCTTGGCTGCCACTCCGTGGTTAGTCTCGACCACGGGTCACAAGCGATACAGCGAAGTCTGTTGACACAGGGCGCAAGGCAGGGCTATACCCAGGATGAGACGTCAGTCCAGCGCAGGGCACCGGGAGCGATTTAGCCAGCAGGTCACTTAAACTAGACAGCAGCAGAAGCAGCGTGCATTTGTGACTGTGCGACTAAACCGAAGTACCCGGCGAAAATTCACGCGGACACGGGGAGAACATGCAAACTCCACACACAGACAGGCAACCGAGCCGGGAGTCGAACCCGGGTAGTTCTTGCTGTGAGGTGGCAGCTGCTCACCGCGCCACCGCGCCACCCTTAGTCAAAACGTGTTGTATACCCTAATCACACACGCACGTGTAATTACATGGATTGATATAGGAGCTTGCATATTTAATAGCACACGTGACGGCGTTAATGGTAGTAATAATACATAATGATGAATGTTTATAGAGCGTCGCTCACGCACACAATGTATCGCACAACCAGTGCAACAGAGACACACACGTAGCACAATTGAGAAATTAACATTATGTTTATCAAGACATTAGCAGCCTGCCCAACCCAAGGTGAATCCAATTAAAGGCTTAAACAGAAAAATACGCAGTGAGCTTGCAAGCTCTTTACGGGACTCCTGCGACACAACAAACATGTGAATTGCTGACAATAATTATTTGTCTAGGCGTTGAGTAGCGCTGCCGCCTCACAGCAAGAAGAACCCGGGTTCGAATCCCGGCTCGGGTGCCTTTCTGTGTGGTGTTTGCATGTTCTCCCCGTGTCCGCGTTGAGTTTTCACCGGCTACTTCGGTTTTATCCCATCGTCCAAAGACATGCTGCCCTAGGTTAATTGGCCTGCGGACTAAATTGCCCCCGGTGCCCTGTGATGGACTGGCGTTCCATCCTGGGTATAGACCTGCCTTGCGCCCTGTGTCTGCTGGGATTGGCTCTGGCTCGCCGTAACCCTGTACAGGATTAAGCGGTTTCTGACAATGGATGGATGGATGTTACAGAATGTTGTAGCAATAATAATAGTTTACATTTTTGAAGCGCCTTTCACCCAAAGGTTGCAGAGCGCTGTACACAACGTGTTCACTTTGCTGACCTTACAGAAGGGTTAGGAAGTTGAACATTTAATAATAATAATAATTCAATTTATATAGCGCCTTTCATACAGCCCTAGCTTATTCTAATAACGTACATGGCCGAAAACAACTACGATTGTACCGTTACAAATCAACGAATATCAATGTTTTAGCCTCAAAACCTGGCCTGAAAACCGACGATGCGCAAACGCTGATCGGGATCACTGTGCGTCCGACTGAGTCTGTGCTGAGCGCGGAGTGAGACGCCAAGGCCGATAAAAAGCGCTGGTCGGGGCTTCTGTGCACGGCATTACGTCTGTGAAAAAGTAATATACAGTATATGTATACAGTAATACTATTAAATGGAATGGGTCAAACTATCCCGGTCGAAATGGTTATCCCAAAAGAGCGGCTGGCGAGAGCAGTTTTCCTGTCACACATCGAGCCGTGACAAACCTGCATTCAATACAGGTGTAGCTGGTTTCGGACGTGTAAGTGATTAGCATCGGTTGGGGCGGAATTTGTACAAATGTCCAGCATGCTAAACCCTTCCGTAGGGTCACGAACGTTATTGTAACGTTTGTCTCGCGTTGTAACTTTCGGTTTAAAACTCTAATTGACGTTTAGCCACACCGATAATATTGCTTTTAAATTCAATGTGTAACAGATTAAATAATTCGACGGCTATCTAGTGAAAATGTACAATCTTACGTGCTGACCGGTTTAATATACTCGTGTTTGATGTCGATTAAGTTATCTTTTACTACTGATGCAGCGTTCTCTTGTAACTTGCTTACCTCTCCCCGCTGGACAACTGTTAAAAAGAGCCGCATAGCTCAGCGATTCCTTCCAGCTTAAAAAAAAACCTGACTGACTGACTGTGTTCACGTTTTGTACAGCGCTCTGTAACATTTGGGTGAAAGGCGCGTCAAATATGTAAAGTATTATCATTAGAACAATCTGGAACTCGGGCACCACTGTGTGTGTATGTGGGGGTAAGCAAGTTACAACATCACAGGGCACAGGGGGGCAATTTAGCCAACACAATTAACCTCGGCAGCAGCGCGTCTGCGCGGAAGGCGAATTACACGGTCCACCGATGGTGGCTGTGGATGATGATGTTGTAACTTGCTTACCCCCCCGCCCCGTTCCGCTGGACAACTGTTCAAATGAGCTACAACGCTCGAGGATTCCTTCCAGCTTAAATAAAAACTCACTGACTTATACATATAAAACTAATGTTCTAACTAGCATCACGTCGTGATTGTCCGGTGGAGATTCCGCTGGGTCTCCCCTCGGTCGACTCAGCCTCAAATGAGTAACCAGTTGCAGTGTGTAAACATCGAAACTAGGGAGACGAAGGCGGCCGGGCGTGGTGCTGACCACCCACCCCGTCGTGTGCCATCCTCCATAGGTGCCACTCGCTGGCAGCACTTGACCGCACAGTCTCTGAAGGCTACACGGGGGATCGTTGTTTCTGTAATCGTGCGTCGCGCGCCCTGTACCTGCTGCGCGAGACTTGGGCCGGTATCGAACTTCAGTCCCGAGAGGTGGTGAGCTCTGGGTGACATTTTCAAAGCATTTTGTTTGATGGTCGCGTTTCAGAGCTGTTTTTTTTTTCCCGGATAGCCGAGTCGAGAGAGAGAGAGGGAGGGAGCGCTCGACACGGCTATCCCGAAAGAACAGCTTTGAAAAGCAACCCTCAAGCATTGAGCCGTGAAAACATACATCCATCCATATAACATTTTGTTTGTTAATCCCCGGCTCGGGGGCCTTTCTGTGTGGAGTTTGCATGTTCTCCCCGTGTTCGCGTGGGTTTTCGCCGGGCACTCTGGTTTCCTCCCACCATCCAAATACATGCTGCTGCATAGGTTCATTGGCCTGCGGACGAAATTTTCCCCGATGCCCTGTGATGGACTGGCGTCCCATACAGGGTATAGCCCTGCCTTGCGCCCTTTGTCTGCCGGGATAGGCTCCGGCTCACCGCGACCCTGTACAGGATTAAGCGGTTTCTGAAAATGGATGGATGGATATATAATAATGTACTATTATCAGTAGATAGGGGATCAAGGTAGAAGCGTTCACGTCGCGATCCCTGTCAAGTAATACTTGGTATTACCTGCAAATTCTACCAAACACTTCGAAGCCGAGCCGAAAGACAACGATGTCCAGAAGCTCAACAGATGCCAGAAGCCCCTCAGTCTGGAGCAAGAAGAGAGGCCAATGCCCGCCTTTTAAGGCCAGCACTGACTATTATATAAATGTTGAAGGGCTGTCTGCAACTAAAGAAGAACTCGTTGCAATGGGAGGCTGTCATGTGGCCATCACGCTTCAAAGAATCGAATTCGAAGCAGTAGATAATCCTGTCTCAACCCCCCCCACCCCGCGCGCCTCATCTATATTGTATATAGTCCACGGCTATATATAGATGCACAACATGTCAGCTTACCGCGTCCTTCTAAAACAAACAATACAATGTTTATCAGTGTGCTCGCTCAGCCGCTATCGTGTATGCGTCCAGTATATAACCACGTGTTGTTCGGTGAAATAAGTATGTCACGATTCATTGATTACGGATTGTATTGATTGCAGGTTGTCACGGCTCGATGTATGAGAATTGCTCTCAGGTGCTGCTCTCTAGATAGCCGTGTCGAGCGAGAGGAGGATCGCTCTACACGGCTGCCCGAGGCGGTTCGATTTCTGCCTCACGCGCCTTTCCCCGTGGAGTTTGTGTGTTCTCCCCCTGTTCTGCGTGGGTTTCCTCCAGGTTCTCCAGTTTCCGCCCACAACTGAATAAAAACCCCACACTCATTAATGAATTGGCCGATAACATCATAATATATAGGAAAGCAGTGTCTGGTGGCTTGGCGTCGGCTCACCGCCTGGACGCCTCCCCCCCCCACCTCTCTTTGCGGATTCTTCGTATCCGTGTCTCGTCCATGACCTAGCGTGGAATTTACGCGCGTTATAGATTGTATTATTCTTATTTTTTCATTCTCATACGTGGAGCCGTGACAACCTACATAATCATAATATTTCAAGGGGACGGTAGTATATCACGGTACCATCAAATCTCACAACGCTGCGTGGTCCCCAAACAATCCGTTGCTTCTATGTGCGATGTATTTCAGTGTGTATGTAATATCCATCCATCCATTTTCAGAAACCGCTTAATCTTATACAGGGTCGCGGTGAGCCGGAGCCTATCCCGGTAGACACAGGGCGCAAGGCAGGGGAACACCAAGGATGGGACGCCAGTCCATCGCAGGGCGCCTGGGGAAATTTAGTCAGTACGCCAATTAACCTGGCAGCATGTCTTTGGACGGTGGGAGGAAACCGGAGTGCCCGGCAAAAACCCACGCGGACACGGGGAGAACATGCAAACTCCACACAGAAAGGCCCCCGAGCCGGGATTCGAACCCGGGTCCTTCTTGCTGTGAGGCGGCAGCGATACCCACTAAGCCACCGTGCCACCCCTGTATGTAATATATACCTTGTTATCACTGGCAGGGAGCGGTGATAGTGGCTAGCGCGCTGGTAAAACATCATCGCCACTAGAGAGAAAAAGGCGGCCGGGTGTGGTTGCAGGCCCACCTACCTGCCGCGTGTGCTGTGCCGGGCTTCGTAGGTGCTATTCGCTAAGAGCACTTGCCCCGACAGCCTGTTCGAGACTATACGGGGGATCTTTGTCTGTGTTATCACAATCCTCTCCGCACAGTCTTAGCGGCCGATCCAGGCGCCGTCCGCAAGGTTGTGTTGACGATTCGCTCGAATACAGTCTACGCAGAGTACTGTATATCCATATATATATACATAGGCTATAGTTCAGAAACTACACAGCGTGGCCCTGCAAGACTTTAGTCATTTATTTTTTGTTGCTTTGGTTTTTATTGGTTGTTTTTTCTTTCGTTGTTGACATGCCGTTCTCTTCGCGGCCCTTGTGCAGCACTTTGTGACCCTCGGGTGAAAGGCGCTATATAAAATGCTATTATTATTAGCGTTACATACAGCATACGCACAACGTATTGTATCGGTCGCATATATATAGCGTACATATATAACCAACACATCGTATGCCAGTCCTATACAACGGGTACATACGGACATGCATACGCTCATAACCTCTACAGCCGTGTAAACATACACACACTACACACCGTTTTCCCTAACTCGCTATGTGTGTGTCGACAAGGTGGACACAAGGTGTACTAACAAGGTACACGCGTACTTACACGGATCGTCATGGCGGGCGCGAATTAGGTGGCCCCGGCAATGTCTCGGGCGTGGTGCTGGTCTCCCACCCCTTCGTGTGCCGTGTCGACCTTCATAGGTGCTCGCTAACCGGCACTTGCCCCTACAGTCTGTTGAGGCTATACGGGGGGGATCTTTGTTTGTGTATGTGTATAGGCGCGCGTGTGTGTGTGTGTGTGTATAGGCGCGGGCTCGTGTGTGTGTACGGGAGATCAAATTAGCTGGCACGGTCTCTATAAGTAAGGGTAGACGCCCTTATCTGTCAGCAGCTCGGCTCTTACAAGTCGGCCGCGTTTAGCATATAGATGGGATCCCACAGGCAAAGCGGCGAGAGAACGGCCGGCCGAGACACACACAGAGAGAGGGCCTTTATTTAAACCCAGGTGAGGAGGAGCACACTCTAAGATTGACAGAAGTCGCTTTTTACCATGGGAGACCTGGCGACAGGAAAATTCACAGCGCGTGTAAATGTCACGGGCGGTTAAGCAACTGCTCGCGCCCGACAGAAGTGTTAAGCAACCTAAACAAGTATTAAGCATTGCCTAACTACCTGCTGTTTCGCGATAGCCGTGGCGAGTTGTTCCTCCTCTCTCCTTCGCGACGTTTCGCCTCCGACGTCGGAGGCGTCGCTCAGAAGCCTGATGACGCCTCACACAAGGCTGTTGTGTTTTATCTCGGCTTTACTGCCCACCGATTGATCACTCTTTTGAAACTTTAACGCTGTTTTACCTGGAAATTCCCACTTTGGCGCTCTTCCGCCCTTTATCGTGACGTCAGAAGAGCGTGTTACACGCTCGGAGGAAGCTCGTCCGTAGGGCGGTTACTCTGCCAATTTAAACCATGAGTAACTGGAACTCAAAGTTCCCAGTGAAAACCCACCACCCATATGGGCGGGGCGGGGGATAACACTCAGACAGCAAATGGCACCTAGGTCTGTCCCATGACCTCCTGTCAGCGAGCGTTCGACAATTTTCGTGGTCTCAAGGTGCACCTGTCCTGGCACTGGCGCCGTGACGATGTCACCGCCACTTAGAGGCGAACAGCGGTTGTTTTGTTGCTGTTGGTAACACTCACCACTGCCATCTACCGGCCACTCCTCGCATGCACGCGACCACAACACGTGCAGCTTCCCCGGGGCGACTTCTCAGCAGGTTCACAATCTGCTTAGCTTGTCCACAGCCAGTGAGATGTGGCTGTGATTTGTCTGCCGATCAGGTGGCCGTGTTAGTGGCCCTGGGGCCCCAGACAAAATTCAATGATGACCACCCTTCCCTTCCTACACCGCCCACGCTGATTAAAAGGCACCGACGTGAATGTCGCTCGCTAGAAGGCTCGGTTACCCCCCCCCCCCC
>JAZEWU010000001.1:33558886-33578020 GCA_036362915.1 Geotria australis
GGGGGGGGGGGGGGGGGGTCCCTGCGTGTGTGTGTGTGTGTGTCGGTCGTATATTCTCGAGTTTATGGCACCGAGGTTTATGGCGGCGAATCGAGGTGCAATCAGAGTGCCGCTCTCTCACACCGAGGCAATTACTCCCCCGAGGAGGGGGCCGTTGGCTCTGAGGTCAGGATGCGGAGCACAGAACTGAGGAGATTCTGGGTTCGGATCCGGTCTGGGTCTCCGCCCACCTGGGATTTATTCGGACTAGCGAAGTGCCCACCCCACGGGACGATCTTGCTCCCAAGCGTGTAACGTGTTTTTTCTGATGTCGCCATAAAAGCGGCAAAGTGCTTAAGAGGGTTGATGGTACTGGTGCAAAAAAAAGGTGGGAATTTAAAGCCGAAATAGTGGTAAAGCTTCGGAAGAATAAGTGGGAATTAAAGCTGAAATAAGATTTAAAAGCCTCGGTGGTGTGAAGATAGTGTGCGCTTATGAAAGATTCGACGCCAGTATCCTCAGTGCGGACATGCATACATACCAAAACTTGCTCCATTATAGATTGTCAAGTGTATTGAGTTATGACGGTCATCATTTCATCACTCATCAGGCGTAGTGGTAACACTTGGGCAACACGCCAAGAAATAGTTGGGTTCAAGTCTCGACTCCGGTACCTGTGTGTGTGTGTGAAGTATGTTCTCTCTCTTTTCTGCAGGGGTTTTCTCCGGGCTCTCGGTTGTTCACGCATAGCTAAACTATAAGCGCACCACGTTTTATGGCGAAAACACAACGTGGTTGAAGTTGGCCAAACATTCCAAAACAGGACCCGCCCAGTTTAGTGAGACTTCTCTGCCAAGATTTCTTCATCTTTTATAATCGGCAGCATCATCGTCACCACCATCTCCACCAGCGTCATCGTCCATCGTGCTTCGAAGAATCGCAAAGAAGAAGATCCGTTCATCATCAACCCCCGCACCCCATGGGGGTCAGTAAAACATGCAGCACCGGATGAGCCTGCACCACTTTATGTTGGGAATTCAGCTATTGATACATTTACTTTTCCATAGGAACGTGGATTTTCCATCGATTATGATCACCAGTGGAGATTCGCTCATTTTTGCACATAGTGACACGGATTTTGCTTTTCACGGTGTAGCGTATTGCGTTGATGCTTCACAGCAAGAAAGCGCCGGGTTCGATTCCTGGCTCGGGTGCATTTCCATGTGGCGTTTGCCATGTTCTCCCCATGTTTGCATGGGTTGTCGCCGGGTACTCCGGTTTCCTACCACAGTGTAAACACACGCTGCTGCCTAGGTTAATTGGACTACTGACTAAATAACCCCTGGTGTCCTGCGTTGGACTGGCGTCGCATCCTGAGTATAGCCCTGCCTTGCGCCCTCCATCTGCCAGGATAGGCTCCGATCCCCTGCAACCCAGCACAGGATTAATCGGCTCCTGATAATGACGATGACACGGACTATTTGTACACAAAAACATCGGCGGATAATTTTCGGCGGCAGAGTAACGAGACCCAATTCCACCGATGATCACCAATGAAGGTGGAACCAGTGTACAGCTGGCATATGGGGGCAAGCTGAGGTCGCCAGTTAATAGGCAACAGATGAAACAGTCATTCAGAGTTCTATTTGCTTTACGGCTCTAGACTTTACAACTGTAGATTTTTACAACCGTACGTTTTAATTATTTTACGATTGGCAGTGTGGTGATGCCGTGCCAGAGGGTACAGCAGCAGAGAGCACGTGACTGACAGGCAGATGGTCACAAGTACAAATTCTGGTCGGGGGTCATCATCCCTCCTAGGGACATGAAAATAAATACCAACTTGCGAGAAGTAAACAGTGGTTCGCATAAATTCCCCTTACCACCAGCATCACCTATGAAGTGTGTACGTATCTGTATGTTTATACTGAGGGTACCGATTCCAAATGCTTCCTAAGTGCAGATTTTAACTGAAAAACACCAAGGCGTTTTGAGTAGTATTTCACCTTTAAGTTCCCACTTTTGCACTCGTACTATCAACCCTCCTTAAGCACTCTTCTGCCTGTATCCTGACAGCAGAAGAACGTGTTACACGTTTGAAACAAGATCGCCTGTAGGGCTGGAATTTTGCCAGCAATATTAACCATACCTCAGGCTTCTATCACGCCCATAACAAAACATTACTTGGGCTGTGCTGTTTTTATTTAACCTAGGGGACCCCCTCAGGGCAGCATGTCCCTGTGAGTGAATTCTCAGATATTGGGAGCAACATCAGCGAGAGCGGAGGGGTGCGACCTCCCATCAAGCGAAGGTCGCTCGAGAACCCTGGCGGCGCTTTGCGATCTTGAAACCCCACGTCGTGAGGCCGACACAACACCGCCCGTGTCTCTCGCGGTGGGTATCGCTCCGTGCGCACAGCGCCGGCGTCCGGAGCCGAGCGCCATCCGTACGTCCCCACTGAGCCCGCTTACAGCCGTAGCACGGCGGTTTCGGTATTCCGGTTAGTGCCACCGCTGTGGTGGTACGCTTGGCGCTGTGGTTGTACCGCTACAGCCGGAGTGGTATGGTTAGTGCAGCGGCTGTAGTGTTACGGCCGGAGCGTTAATCATTGAGACAAGTGCTATTTCTGAACTCCTGGCCCCTATCCTTGCCCTCACGTCCTCCTCCTCCTGGTGTCCTCCTCCTACTCATCCTCGTCTTCCATCTACTCGTCGTATTCATCGGATAACAGCGAGTCCTCGTCACCGTTACCGTCATGGTCACCATCGTCACCATCGTCAATGTTGTTGTCCACCGGGTCTTCCTCGGCCTCCTCCGAACCACGGCTCCTGTTCTGGTACGAGAAGTCGAGTCCCTCCTCGCCGCCGCTGCTGCTGCTGCTACTGCGGAGACCGGACATCGCGCGAGAGATGAGCGGGGATTGACAGGGACGCACGAGGACAGAGTAGACTTATCAAAGACGGGATGGGGAGAATGGACGGATGGATGAGTGGGGATGCACGGGAATCGACGGCGCCGCGTGTTTGTGGGAGGCGAGCGGATCGACGGGCAGCCCGCCGATCGCGCACCTCTCCTCGGCGGTGTCGCGGGCGGCGTTGTCCACGTCCCGCTCACTCCGCCGTCGCCGCGGCGACGCGTCGGTCCCGGGGTCGAGCAGCTCCTCATCGCTCGAGTCCCTGCAGCCAAGGCCGGCGCTACCATTAGGCCAACCAGGCAGCCGCCTAGGGCGCATACCTCTGGAGGGGCGCATTACTGACCTTTAAGGGAGTCACAGTTTTAGCCAAATGATTGTTTTAAGAAAAACATAATAAAAGGAAAATATAAGAGTTAATTGTTCACAATAGTTTACAGTTCATTGTTAGTTCATAACCAGTTTATTGTTTTCAACGCTAATAATACTGTTGCAAGTAGCTGGCCTTGCCAAGGGCGCAAAATTGTCGCCACGTGCACTGGCGGCGGTGTGACCGCGGCGCCGTCACCGCGCCGACTCCGCCGCCGCGCGCTCTGCCGGCGTTTATCATGTTTTTGCTTCTTCCTCCGCTTTTACATCACACTTATTTCAGCTCTACATTCCAACTTTTGCACCGGTACCATTCGAATCTCCTTAAACGCTGTTCCGCCTTTATCCGTGAAGAAATCCGGGTCAGGGCAGTCACGTCGGCAGAAAACGTCACCAGCAAGAGACGTCGGAAGAACGCGGTGTTACACGCTCGGAACACGAAGATCGCCCGTAGCGCGGGCACTCTGCTAGTTTGAGGCGCGGATGAGTGCCGCTCACCTGACTTCGCTGAAATCGGAGAGGTCTCCGTAGTCGGCGGGGTTCCTGCACAGCGTGCACTGCTGCAGCCGGGCCATGCAGCCGCTGCAGTAGTACCCTGGGTGATGGGGGGGGGCGCAGGGGGGTTTGGTATGTGATGAGACTCTGAAAATTAATAATAATAATAATTTTACATTTATAACGCGCACACATTCATTCAATGTCGAAGATATTCATTCGACGAGAGCACGACTCAAAGGCGCGAGGAAAGCGCAGAGAGGTGGAGGAGGCAGCCAGGCGGTTTTGCTGGCGCCATATTGCCACACACTGCTTCCTACATATTATGATGTTATCGGCCAACTAATTAATGAGTGTTTTTTTGCAAGTTGTGGGAGGAAACTGGAGAACCCGGACGAAATCCACGCAGAACAGGGGGAGAACACACAAACTCCATACAGAAAGGCGCCCAAGGTGGAAATCGAACTGCCTCAAGCAAGATCATTCTTTATGTGAGGCGCAGATGTTACCACTGCGCCACCCTGATGCTGATGATGCGTCCGATGTGGTAGGTGAAAGGTTGCGAAGAAGAGAGGTCGAATGCGAGGCATGGCTATCCTGAAAGAGCAGCTCTTCTCATACGTCGAGTCACGACAACCTACATCGATGCCGTTATTCTTGATGCAAGGTTTGCACAGCTCGATGCATGACGATCGCTCTTAAGAGCCGCTCTTTCGGGATAGCCACGTCACTGCTATCTTGACAAAAAACATCTCGTACATCGAGCCGCGAAAACCTACATCAATATATGAGAAAAAACTACGCTCGAACTGAAAGCCAAACAAGCGATGACTGGCAGGGGCCACTAGCGGGAAAACACAACCCTGGGGAACATCTGCGATTGAAGTTGGAGGAAAACCTGACGATGCGATCGGACGCGAATGCGCGCGGGCACCAGCGATTCCCAGAAACTCGCCTTTCTCTCCCCGCGTCTGTGTTGGTAGCAAAGGTGGCTGCACCCCCCCTCCCCACTTGCCCTTGCATCCAGGCGAGATGCAGTACTTGAAGGAGGAGGCGGTGTGCTTGGTGGCGGGGCAGCCGCACGCCAGGCAGTGCTTCTCATAGATGCACACGAGGTTGAGGATCGGCATCAGGAACGTGACGCTGCAACGAAGGACGCGAGTTAGCCGTCGGTTTTAATCATTCGACGTTACGACTTGTAACGCGTGGCACGGTAGTTGTGAAATATCGAAGGTATCGGTTTGATAGAGAGAGCGACTCGGAGGCGCGAGGAAACGGCAGACAGGTGGGGGGCAGGCAGCTACACGGTCAGCCGGTGTCAACCCACCAGACACTGCGTCCTATATATTACGATGTTATCGGCTGATTAATGAATGTTTTTTTAGTTGTGGGAGGAAACCAGAAAACCAGGAGGAAATCCACACAGAACAGGGGGAGAACGGGAACTCTGCACGAAAGGGCGCCCGAGGTGGGAATCGGGCAGGACCTTCTTTCCGTGAGGCGCGGACGTTTCAACTGCGTAAGCCTGCCGCTCAGGACAGCGTCAAACATGGGGTCCCTGTCCAGTGTCCGGAAGCGGAAACTAATCGGATTGCCACCAATCATTGGACGATTTCCAAAGTGAACACTGCCACCCATTCCTTGCGGCTCCAAAACTAGGACGTCGCTCAAGTCTGACATTAACAAGCCACGGGTTTTATACACACACGTGTTCAAAGGTTCTTTGGAACACGCAATCCCCTCTATTCTTCTTCTTCTTCTTTGCGATTCTTCGAAGCACGATGGTCAGCCTCTGGACATCGTTGTCTTTCAGCTTGGCCTCGAAGTGTTTGGTAGAATTTGCAGGCAATACCAAGTATTACCTGACAGGGATCGCGACGTGAACGCTTCTACCTTGACCCCCATCCCCTCTATTATGATACGATTACGATCCACGTCGAGTATCTGACTTGCTCATTACAGTTCTAGTCAGATCCTTTATTCCTCATGAGCTGATTGCAGCTATCGGCGAAACGTCGTACCTTCATTGTACATTTTGTGGGTTCGCTTTCCAACATACTGGTGTGCTGAGTTACAGATAGTTACGGATAGAGAGAGATGTTTATCATTACAGCAGAAAAATACAGTGAGATGGCAAGCTAAAGCAGTAACGAATCGGCACGTCTTGTTCACGTGACGACCCTTTACTGACTGGCTGTGTCGGGTGGAGGCGGGTTTGCGACACTTACTTTGTAGGCGACCTAACTCGTAAAAAGAGCTATACTACGCGGATAACAATGGTCACGAAAGCCTTTGTGTTAAATCATTACAGCTCGTCCGTCGCAGCCACAAGTCACGTCTACGTGTAGGGTGAGGGGGGGCGAGCGGTGGGGGTCGGAGGTCGCGGTCGGGGGGTTATGGGTGGTAGAAAGGTCAAGCCGTGCCCACCGCGAGGCCAGGATGAACAGGAAGTTGGAGTGGCCGCTGTCCTTGGCGTTCCTGCGAATGGCCCTCCACATGGACTTGAGCTGGCCGGGTCGCTGGCACAGGATCTTGTTGTAGAGGAACACGATGCGCTCCTGTGGGGTTCAGCGGAACGAGCTGAGTGTAGTGTTGCTGCCTCTCGCATAGACCTACTGCACGTGTAGCCAGGGATTACATTCTCACCGAGTATTCTACGCGGGCAAGCGGCACGGTGGCGCAGTGAGTCGCGCTGCCACCTCAAAGCAAGTTCCTGGGTTCGAGCCCCGGCTCAGATGCCTTTCAGTGCGGAGTGTGCACTTTCTCCCCGTGTCCGCGTGGGTTTCCGCCAGCTACTCCGATTTCCTCCCACAGCCCAAAGACACGCTGCTGCCTAGGTTAATTGGCTTGCTGACTAAATTTCTCCTACTGCCCTGCGCTGGACTGGCGTCCTATCCTAGGTATAGCCATACTTGCACCCTGTGTCTGCCGGGGTAGGCTCCGGCTCACCGTGAGCCTCTACAGGATTAAGCGGGTACTGATAATGAATGAAGGACTGAAACGTTTTACCAGATCGCTGGACTAATAGCCGGAGCCACATTGAGAGGCAGACCGGATGCGGTGTGCCGGGCGCGGGCATTATTTCGGAGTGGTCAGATGTGCACGATACCTCGATTTCCCCTCTCTGGCTGAGTGCCGCCCCTAGATCGGCTACCCACATTGCACCGCCGCGCAGCCACTTACGCGCTCCCTGACAGGGTAGTAGTTGGAGCAGACGAGGCGGCGCAGGCGCATTCCGTACACCTCGAACAGGGTCACGAACAACGCCAGCCCGAACATCACGCCTGGCAAGACAAACAGCCCCCGTATTGCATTGACAGACTGTAGGGTCGAGGGCTGTTATAGTGAGTAGCACTGATGAAGGCCAGCACGGCACATAACAGGGTGGATGGCTAGCACCACATCCGGCCGTCTTTGGCTCCCTAGCGGCGATGTTTACACACCGCACCAGACACTCATTGAACTTGGGTTGCTGGGTCCATCGTGCAGTGCACTACCGCATTGTTGCAGGAGTCCCGTAAAGAGCTTGCAAGCCCACTGGGTATTTTTCTGTTGTAATAATAAACATCTATATATCTATCTATGGAACTCCCTCCCAAGCTCTTAAAATAACCTTGCTCAATTCAACAAACGCGTTAGCCCTTATCTGTATAACTCCGCCGTTTCGGCCCTTGGGGCCTGTGCTCCGGCAAATGTGTTTTAAAAACATCACAACGGAAATCATCGTTGCCAGCTGGGCGCTCGGACCTCCGAGCGTCTGCGCCACCCACGGCAGCCTCTCACCGATCTTGACGATGCTAGCCGTGGGGAGCAGGACGGGGCTGGGCGCGCACTTCTTGGTGATCACCTGGAACTGTCCGTCCTGCAGCGACTCGAAGGTCTCGGCCAGCACGCGGAAGATGCTGGCCATGATGCCGTCGCCATCCACCTTCAGGTTCAACTTAATGGGGACTGCGCCACCCCAAGACAAAGATCCCCCGTATAGCCTTAACAAACTGTAGCAAGCACCTATGAAGGTCGACATGGCACACGAGGAGGTGGGTGACCAGAACCACGCCCGGCCCCCTTTGTCTCCCTAGCGGCGATGTTTACACAACGCACTAGGTACTCATTTGAGGCTGAGTCGACCTAGGGGAGGCCCATGATGGGTTCAGAAAATCGTCACTGGTGTTGGCCGGGAGCGGGATTCGAACTCGGGCTGCTAGGTTTGTAGCCCAGCGCGCTAACCACTAAGCTACACACACGCACGTACGTGAACATCGCAGATTGAGGCACCAGGTGGGTGAAGCTGACTTCTGAAAAACGGTATTTTTATCGTTTCCTTGTTGTTGTTGTTATTGACAAACCGGTTAACTGATCTCCGATCAAGCCGCCCTGAATCCACCCAAGCTCGTTAAGATTTCCGACGATAAGGCAGAGTTGGGAATGGTGAGAATGTAGACCGGGTGTTGTAGGCCCTGGGCTTCAATTGTGACCAGGAGGTGGCAATATAGCACTGAGCTTTGACAATAATAATCCTTACGCATTTTCTCTGGGTAGCCAAGTAAATAACAGTAATAACCAACATTTTTTTTCTAAAAGCGGAGGTGCAAAAAACCAGAGCGACGGTACGGCGTGACGCAGGTTGGAACAGATCGCGGCGCGTCACACGGGGGAGGCCCACCCTGGGCGAACACCTCGATGGAGAGGTACTCGGCGATGGTGCCCAGGATGCAATAGATGCCGTGGTCGAGGCAGAGCAGGAACACCGCGTAGAAGAAGCAGCCGAGCCACTTCACGAAGTTGCTGCCGAAGATCTGCTTCTCCTCCAGCGACATGTACGGCGACCCTGGGCGATCGGCACGCGGGCGCCCGCAACGACACGTGAACCCTTTGGCGGTAATCCGGAGTACCAAAATAATCCGGTTGTCGCAAAATCGTCACAGCTCACTCAATATTGGTCTCGTTGAAGGCGCAGAAGGGCGCAATTACTCCCCATCATGTGTATGTATTGTCTAGCAACTTTTTTCAAAAAAGGATAATATTGAGTTCTGGCCTGGACGCTGCAGGGCAGGCGCCTTCTTAGGACGGCCAGGCTTGCGGTTTGGTGGCGGCACGCCAGGCACCTGAACAACCGATTGGCATGCATTCGGTTGTTCAGCTCCTCGGTTACTGTATCTACGAATCGCTTGCCACTCATGGCAATTGGAGAGTAACAAAGTAACTCGTTCCTTGTCCGCAGGGGGTTGGCATCAGTGGGTGCCCGGTGTCCTCCCCCCCAAAAAAAAGAACCCCATTTTGACCCAGCGGATTTGGCGTACTCCGGATTATTGCCAAAGGGTTCACATGTCCCCTCGCGGGGCCTGCCCTGCCGGGCCACACGCTGCCGGCGAGCGACTACCGAGAGCCGCACGGCGCATGAGCAGGATGTGGTTCGGCCGGAAGCACGCACCGCGCCCGGCCACCTTTGTCTTCCCAGTGCTGACGTTTGCAAAACGTGTGCAATGCTACGTGTAAATGTATTTTTTTGTTGGTTGATTTAAATTTGGTCATTTATGAATCTTGTGTATATACATTTAAATTATTGTCAGCCATTCGCATGTTTGTTGTGTCAATGCAAGTGTCCCGTAAGGAGCTTGCAAGCTCACTGGGTATTTGTTTGCTGTAATAACAAACATCTGTCTATCTACAGTCTGTCGAGGCTACACGGGGGATCTGTGTGCGTGCGTGCGTGCGTGCGTACAGGGCGTGACGTAGCGCGACGCCTCGCCGCGGTCCAGCGGGAGCAGCGGCTCGTGGCCGAGGCGCACGCGGATCAGGTCGACGCGCACGAAGCGCTCCGTCACGTACACGTTGTCGAAGTCGTCGCAGTGCAGGTAGCAGTGCCGGTAGTACAGGCACCTGTCGGCGGGCCGCTCCGTTAGTCGCTCGCTCCGTGTCCGTTATCTCCATGTAATCCATGTCGATTATTATAATCTATATCGATTAAATTATCTATATGTATTCTGTTTCAGGCGATAAATCTCATAGCGTTGGGGAGGTGTTCCTGGGAAATGGCGCTATAGTATATGACGTCATTTTAACAATGTTGATAATGCTATGTATGAATTACAAATATACGGGAAGTGGATACCGTGGTTTAGATAAACCTCACCGTGAGGGCACGTTACAGCGAAACAACAGAGGCAGCGCTACGCGAGAAATAACTATAACCGAGAAAGTGTTTGTCCGCACTTACCTCAGGAAGAGGTAGATGACGGCGACGAAGGCAACGTCGGTGAAGAGGACGAAGACGTAGTCGAGGTACGCGGTGCGGCGCGCCACCTCGGCCATGATGCCGCGCGCGATCTGCGCTGCGGTGGCGCTCGCCCCGCGGTCCACGCTGAACTTGTGGTGCACCGTCACGTTGAACAAGAACTGCCCCTTCATCTCGTCCAGCTTCATCCCGATCGCTTGCGAGGATGGCGCGAGACGACGACAATAACATTCGTTCGTTACCGCTACCGGCCTAATCGTGGGGAGAGTGTCGCCTGCGGGAGCCCGCAGCCTATCCCAGGAAACGGAAGGTGCAAGGCAGGGCTGTACTGAGGTGGGACGCTAGTCCATCGCACCGCATTGGGGGAAATTTAGTGAGGCAAATTAAACCTCGGCAGCAGATCTTTGTAGGAGGAAACGGGAGTACCCGGCGAAATCCAATGCGGACACGCGGAGGGAGCATATACGCTCCGTACAGAAAGGCGGCACCCGAGCTGGGAATCGAACTCGTGGCCTTCTTGATATGAGGCGGCAGCGCTACTTACGTTGAGCCGTGAGAACCTATATCGATATAATAACAAGGTTGTCTAAGACCAAATCGGTCTCAAGATTGTAGACTTTATTTCAACTGGTAACTTACTGTGCATTATAATGTGCTAATGTGGAATTTAAGCTGAAGAAGTGGACCAAAAATTGCACAGACGATACAGAGGAAACAATAAACGATAATTTATGCAGACCGTTGAACAATTTAGCCACTAACAAGGCTTCTAACATGAGTGTAGAGGGTGCGAGTGTCACTTACAGTCAGCCACTTTTACTTGAATGAAATCCTGAAATTTTTGAGGGATGATGCAAAACACCTTCCCCACTGCGAAGGGAAGAGATGAGACGAGGTGAGAGGCAGCAGTTCCACCATGGCCGCTACCATCGTCACTACTCACCACCACTATTGTCACCACCATCGGCATTACCATCACCATCAACGATCATCACGACCAACATTGAGTCATAATCATCACCACCCAAAACAAAAAACACTCATTAATTAGTTGGCCGATAACACCATAATATATAGGAAGCAGCGTGTGGCAATATGGCGCCGGCAAACCGCCTGGCTGCCTCCTCCGTCTCTCTGCGCTTTCCTCGCGCCTCCGAGTCGTTCTCTCGTCGAATGAATACCTTTGACATTTAATGAATATGTGCGCGTTATAAATGTAAAATTATTATTATAAAATAGTCTGGTTCCGGCCCTGTCTACCCCCCCTGTCCCTCCCAGGCCGCCACCCCCGTCACTCACCGTTGACGATCTCGCACATCCACTTGACGCTGTTGACGATCTCGCACATGAAGTGGAAGGCCGGGATCAGCTGCTGCTTGCACTTCCTGTAGCCATCGGCGATCCCCCCCAAGCACCTGTCGTAGGGCTCTTCAAAAATCTTGTTGCAGTTATCTCCCACGTTCATCAGCCAGTCGATGGCATCGCAGATGGACGTCCCTGTGATGGGCAGAGGAGCGGCAGAATGGGTAAAGTTTCTCAATGTCGTGGTTTGGTGAGGACGGTTCCAGGGGTTTTAGAAAAGTCTGATTTGGTACCCTCGTGCCCTCCACTCACTTGCCTCCCCGTTTGCAATAATGTGGATTTTATCCCAATTCTAAACCGTTCCAGGCTCACGTTCAACTCATGAAAATTGTTTAAAGCTGCTGAAAAAAGTCCCAGTCTCGGTGAACTTTTGCTCCATGTAAACAAAGGGTTTGTCTGCACAGTTCTGTACTTGTACGTACTACCTTCGGGAGTTTGACCAAGTTGAGCATTTGTTTAAGGTCTAACCCTTAAGCAAAGCCGACAATAACAAACATCTCTAATCTTGTCTTGGGCTCTATCCCGAAATAGCAGCTCTTGAGCGCAATTCTCATACGTCAAGCCGTGAAAACCGACATCAATAAAACAGATCTTTATTTTTGTTAAAGCTATCTTCTTTTCTTTTTTAAACCATCGCGATGAAACTGATACCCGCACCTTGAGCTGTAGGTATCACAAGTGACTTGATAGGTATTCTTATCCGTCAGCAGTGCCGCACGGGGGCCCTGTGCCGCGGTGCGTGTGCGCGATAGTCGGCGCGCGCGCGGCGCTCACTCACACACGAACATGACGCCGTCCTTGATCACCGTGAAGATTCTCCCCACCTCGTCGGATAGCGTTTGGAGTTTTCCCGACACCGTCTGAATCTGACCGATCATGGCTGCGGGTGAACCACAAGGAGACACGGTCACACAAGGACAAAGATCCCCCGTATAACCTTAACACACTGTAGGGGCAAGTGCCGTTAGCGAGTCGCACCTATGAAGGTCGACACGGCACACGAGGAAGTGGGTGATGATCTCCGTGCCCGGCCGCCTTTGTCTCCCTAGTGGCAATGTTTACACACCGCACTAGGTACTCATTTGAGGCTGAGTCGACCGAGGGGAGGCCCAGGACCGGTTCAGAAAATCGTCACTGGTGTTGGCCGTGAGCGGGATTCGAACTCGGGTCGCCGGGTTTGTAGCTCAGCGCGCTAACCACTGAGCTACCGCTCCCCACACAGGTCATCATAACACGCATACACGTGGACAGAGACACGGGCATGCGAAAGGATACGCATGCACACGTATTTCAAATAACATGTACACATACACACGCGCAGAAGAGCCTGTGCAAATTGCAGGTGTGTGTTCCAAATTATACGTGAGTGTGTGTGTGGCGTAGCATAGGTCGACTGGCGGCCGGGCGTGGTGCTGGCCACCCACCCGCTCGTGTGCCGTGCTGGCCTTTATAGGTGCTCACAGCACTTGACCCTATATTTTCTTAAGGCTACACAAGGGATCTTTGTCTATGTTGCATGGAAGTATGTGCAGGTGTGAGTGTGTCGCAGGTGAGTGTCGATTACAGATGTGTGTTGCAAGTGTGTGGACTGCAGGTGTGTGTGTTCTTGTTGCAGGTGAGTGTGTGTGGGTTTGTAGTTGCGTGTGTGAGAGAGGGTTGCCGGTGGAGATGCGAGTGCTTCTGACAATCTGTGCGTTAGATTTCAGCTCCAAAAGCGGACAAGAAGCTCCCTCTCCTGGGCGAGGGGCCACGCGCCGTCACGCCGCCTCGCATATCTCGCCCCTCTGTATGTGTTGTGACCCACGGCAGTGGAGGAGGCTCGTGAAGCATGATAACATGGGCAGTTGCAGGCTGCCGCCCTCCAGCAACAACAGAGGGCGGAGGAGCGACGCTCACAACAATGAGAGCGGAATGCCATGCGGTTAAAACTCTGCGAGTTGGCACAGCAGGGAGCGTCGGTGATACATCTGCCAGCCCATTTGGGGGAGTCAGCCCCTGACACCTAGGTCTGTCCCGTGACCATCTGTCAGTGAGGCTTCGACACTTCACGTGGCCTCGAGGTGCACCTGGTCTGGAACAAGTGTGTATGTTGCTTAGGTGCCGTGCGTCCTGTATATATTTTAATTATATGTTTGTTGTGTCGCAGGAGTCCCGTAAAGAACTTGCAAGCTCACTGGGTATTTTTCTGCTGGAATAATAAACATCTAGCTCTGTATCAAGGTGAGGTGCGTGCTGCTTAGGTGCCGCGTGCCGCCTGTGAGTCTCGGCGAGGATGAGCCACAGACCCAGCAGTGGTGTGGCCGCCCTCAACATCATCTCCTTGGTCTGGTTGGTGGCCACCTCGGCCCCGCAGGTCATCGAGGCCGAGAACACGTGGAAGTTGTTCCTGATGTTCTGCCCGGGGCCCCTGGCCACCGTCAGCATTGCCAAGGAGATGACGGCGATACGACCTTCCTCTGCAAACGGCACGGAGCGACAGGTTCGACATCATTATCGGAATTCAAACGTGCGCAATTAATTGCAGAAGGGAACACTTTCCTAACTTGGGCAGCCGACAAGGACTTTCAAGTACAGGCAGTCCCGGGTTACGAACGAGTTCCGTTTTAAAGTCTGTAAGTCGAATTTGTATGTAAGTCGGAACAGTTACTTCCGCTTCACATCTAGCGTCAATTCGTCAAATGTTTGCCTTAGTATATAGTATATATTTTACCTAAAACATCTTAAATATAATCATACAGTAATAATAAACCGCTGAAAACGCGCAGTGTTTTGAGCGTCGCGCAAAGTAGTCCGTCCGTTCGTTAGTACGAACCATTGTACGTGACTCGATTTTATTAAAATAATAGGCTTTACGGAGGTCGGTACATAAGTACGGGCGTTCCTAACCCGGGGACTGCCTGTACCTATGTGACCGAGCATACTAAGATTGCCAGGTTATATATTCAGGACCTTAAAAAAAAATGCTCTAGTTTGAATTTCCGATATTTGTTGAATATCGGCAATTCAGTAAACGCTTACTGGAGAAGAGGTAGGGCAGCATGAGGATGAAGGCCGCGCGTATCGTCAACGAGAAGGCCATGCCCAGCGACATGAAGGAGACCACGACGGCCGTGACGTAGACGCACGTGGTGATGTCGTAATTCAGTTCGAAGGTGATCATGTAGAAGAAGAAGATGCCCAAGATGAGGCCGAGGAGAAAGGCGCATATGGTGTGGAACACCATGCACAGCAGCGACTGCTTGCCCTGTCCGTTGCGTTCCTTCTTTGCCAGCCAGGTCCTCTGTGCCGACAAGAGGGGGGGCAGCTGCGCTCATCGTGTCTGCGGTTTTGTATATCTGTCTCCTAGTACAGCCATATGGAGCAGTGGTCTCTCCAACCTTTTTAACCACAAGATCACTTTTAGATAGATAGATGTTTATTATTATAGAATAAAAATACCCAGTGAGCTTGCAAGCTCTTTACGGGATTCCTGTGACACAACAAACATGCACTTTGACGAAAATAATGTAAAATAATAATAAATCAACCACACAAAAAAATATTTACACGTAGCATTGCACACGTTTATCAAATAAACAAGTAAAAATAAACAGAATTGCATAGATTTTTTTAAATAAACAAGTAAATATACTGTTATGCATTGCGATGGTGAAAAGAAATAAAAACATATAGGTAGAGTAATCAACGTTAATGCATCAGAAGATCTATCATTAAAATTGGACTTAACTAAAACTCCAAAAAATGTACGCTATGCATAACACTTGCGTATTCATTCATTCGTTCATTGTCAGAAACCGCTTAATCGTGTACAGGGTTGCGGTGAGCCAGAGCCTATCCTGGCAGACACAGGGCTCAAAGCTGGGCTATACCCATGATGGGACGCCAGCCCATCACAGGGCACCGGGGGCAATTTGACAACCCTTATTTACTTCAGATGGCTGACACGCGTTCAGATAGTATTATTGCAGACCGGCTTGCAATGACCTTGCGCCCTGTGTCTGCCGGGATAGGCTCCGGCTCACCGCGACCCTGTACAGGATTAAGCGGTTTCTGACAATGGATGGACGGATGGGCTTGCAATAAGCAACCTAAGCGCTCATGGAAGACGACAAACTGGAAAAACCATGAAATAGCGGGGTCACAATACATCTGGACCACCTGTAATTCCCTCCCTCTGCGCCCCAATTGCCATCACCTTGACGTGGTCGGCCCTGGCGCAGTCCAGGCTCTGGCACACGAGGCAACAGCAGCAGCAGTCGAGGCAGGCGTCCCACAGCGTGAAGTTCTCAGCCAGGTGCGGGAAGCACAGCGAGCGGACCCAGTGCAGGGGCCCGAAGCTCAAGAACACCTTGAGGTCCAGCAGAGCAGAACATATCCGGTGAGCTTCCAAGCTCTTTGCGGGATTGTTGCAACACGACACGCAAGAGGCCCCAACGCAGCGCCCGAACGCCACAGATCGTTACGGCGGCAAGGCCGAGTGGGTTCTTACCCCGGTGGTTCGGTGAGAAGCACTGCCACCTCACAGTAAGTAGAACGTCGGGTTGGATTCCTGGCTCCGGGTACATGTCTGTGTGGAGTTTGCATGTTTTCCCCTTGTCCGCGTGGGTTTTACGTCGGGTACTCCGGTTTCCTCGCAGAATCTAAAGGCATACTGCTGTCTTAGGTTAATTATCCTGACTAAATTGCCCCCGGTGCCCTGAGATGTTGGAAGGAGGGAACCAGTGACTGGAATACCGATGGCTTCTCTGGATCTTCCAAACGGTACGTGGGAGCAAATCACACACACTGTACAATTGTCATAATCGTTTAAGCCTGTACAGCCTCGAAAGGGTCGGAGCCTATCTCGGCAGACACAGGCTAAAAGGCAGGGTCATACCCAGGATGGGACGCCAGAAATTGAAGCATTGAGCGATTTGTGCTTGTAACTCCACTGAGAGAAAAACAACGAAACGCGGAGTAGAGAACTGCATAATAAATCAATAACAATGTTAAGCTAGGCAAATAGGCTCATTTCTGACAAGGCCCGTCGAGATAAAGCTATCGTAAATGACGACCAAGAAACGTTGACATATCGCTCCGCGAGATGAAATCGGTTCTCGTGGATTATTCGTGACACCGCAGGACTGAGGAAGGAGATGGCGGCGGCTTGGTGAGTGAGGGAGGCCTCCATCTAGCAGTGGATTGACCGTGACTGATGCAGATGATGATGGTAAACCGATTATAGGGTTGCCACCACGGATACACAAGCAACCTAGACATATCGTGCCTGAGGTAAACAGAATAACACAGCTAGGACTGTACATATAACGTGGCAAAACCCCAGACTTTGGATAGTGTGACTTGTTCCAGGAAAACGTACAGATTTTCCAGGACAGCTGCCGCCTCAAAAACGAGGACGGGTTGGCAACCCTATCTGATGACGATGCTCGTTAGTGTGTTGCCCACCTGTGCCACACACGTGTAGAAGGCCACGATGGGTTCCACCACGACCCTGAGGATGGCGTTAGCGACGCGCTTGCCGCACAGACACTCCAGGCAGCCCACCACCTTCCGCGCCTCCGACGCCATGGCCTGTGTTGTTGTTGTGTGTGGCACCTGGGTCTGTCCCCTAACCTACTGTCAACGAGCCGTCCTTGCAAGTTGCCTCAGTGTGCACCTGGCCTGTCACCAAGCACCGTGGTTGCCGTCACCGCCACTTAGTGGCGAACGGCGGTTGTTATTGTTGGGGAGTCGTAGCGAGCCTTCGACACTGCACGTGATTCCCGCAAGGTGTACCTGGCCTGGCACATGCACCCGTGCTGATATCACCCCCGCTTGTTGTTGTTGGGGAGCGGTGGTGTAGTCGTTAGCGGGTCGCGCCAATAGGGAGACAAAGGCGGCCGGGCGTGGTGTATGCCGTGTTGGCCTTTCAAAGGTGCTACTCGCCCAGAGCGTTTACTTACTCGTATAAGTCTGTTAAGTCTATACTGGTGATCCTTGTTTGTATGTGTGCGCGGTCAATCGCTCAGGCCATTTGGAGTGTGAGCGACAGTCTATATGTGTACTGTCGTGACGTCACCGCAACTTAGTGGCGAATGGCGTTTGTTGTTGTATGTAAACCGTGTCTGGTTTTTCTGAAAAATGACCGCGAACCTCGAATATTTAAGAGTCCCTTTTACTCAAACGTCTGTTGAGATAATGCCCCTTTAGCACGAGTAAAAATACAAGACACGATTTTGTTCGAAAACCTTTCCGTCAGAGATTCAAGGCGACATAGCTGTTCGTCACTGTTGCTGACGATGGTCGGTGGTGCTGCCCAACAGACATGCCCAACGTTGAGGCAACGTTTTAATCTTTGGTTGGAACTGTTGAGCTAACGTTTTAAAGTGTGGTCGGAACTTTTAAAACCGACGTTGGGGTAAGGTTGGTTCAACATTGGGCTGAGATTGGAGGGTAACGTGTGCTCTCCCTGTGTGTACAGAACGCTTCTCCTGGGTCACCACCACACGGGACGACTTCCTTCCTCCTGGTCGACTCCGGGAGTGCGTGTCTCTCATCCCTTCGTCAACTTTCTTTCTTCACTGAAGTATAAAGCTACTCAGTCAGTCTTCACGGTTGGCGTTTTGAGTCAAGAATGGCTCCGCAGAAGGTGACCCACAAAGTGGAGCATAAAAATAAGAAGGGTGATGGGGAAAAGAAAGTTGACGGAAGTAATAAAGAGGATGGGAGAAAGAATGGGGAAGCTGGCCATAAGAAGGAGGTGATTGAAAGCAGGAGAAAGGAAGAAGATATCCATACGAGGGAGGGAAGGAAGGAGGAGAGGAGGGAGGAGGAAGGTTTGCTCAGGAGGAAAGATGCGAGGAAGAAGGAAGACGATTTGCAGAAGGAGGAGGTCAGGAAAAGGGAGGAGGGAATGAAGGAAGAAGAGAGGCACAAAAAGGATGGAAAGAAGGAGGAGGTTTCTCATAAACAAGAGCGGAAGAAGGAAGGCTATTTACATAAGAATGGGGAGGAGGGGTGGAAGAATGAGGAACATTCACGTAAGACGGAAGACGATTTATATAAGGAGCAGGAGGTGAGGAAGAGGGAGGAGGTGGGAAAGAAGGAGGAACGTTCACCAAAGAAGGAAGGAGGGAAGAAAGAAGACGATCTGCATAGGAAGGAGGGGAGGAAGGAAGGACAATTGCACAAGGAGGAGCAGAGGAAGGTGGAGGGAAGGAAGAAGGGAAAAGATGGGCCCAAAAATGAGGAGAGGAAGACAGAGGGACATTCGCATAGGAAGGAAGGAGTGAAGAAGGAAGACGATTTACACATGAAGGAGCAGGAGTGGAGGAAGGAGGGAGGGAGAACGAAGGAGGAAGAGGGGCATAAGAAGGAGCGGAAGGAGGGATTTTCACATCAGAAGGAAGGGAGAAAGGAAGACGATTTTCATAATAAAGAGGGAAGCAAGAAAGAGGAGGGGACGAAAAAAGAGGAGTTAAATAAGGCGCAACAGGTGCATCAAAAGGAGAGGAGGACAGAGGAACAATCGCATAAGAAGGAAGGAGTAAAGAAGGGAGACGATGTATACATTAAGAAGCAGGAGGGAAGGAAGGAGGGAGGGATAACGAAGGAGGAAGACAGCCATAAGAAGGAGGCATCCTTTCATAAGGAAGGGGGGAGGAAAGACGAATATTTACACGAGGAGACGGAGGCGGGGAGGATGCAGGAGGAGGAAGAGGGGCACAGCAAGTGGGACGAGCTGAGGAGGCTGAAGCTCCTGACACGAGGCCACCGTGGCGTCGGCGTCAGGAAGTTGATCCTG
>JAZEWU010000001.1:33604535-33617107 GCA_036362915.1 Geotria australis
TGCGCTCGTAAGACTCGCAAACGCGCGCGACTCCTCCGTCGGGTTCGGTGCAATCATCGGCTCCCGCACGCAAACCGCGGCCTCAATACCGCCGTCACAATGCGCGGCGTAGGAACGGCGCCTTCCGAGCGCCGCGGCAGACGCTGTTTGCCGGCGGCCGTGTGGCCTCGGAGAAATAAATTAACCAAGTGCGAACGCGCCCGGTGGAGGTCGCCTCCGTCGCGGGGCATCTGCTGACCTCGCGTGAATGGCGGCAGAAATTACCTTCTCAGCTTTCCTCCGGATTTCAAAGGGAATCTGCAGTTTTCCGCTGTGATTGAAAACGCGAATACATAAAAGATGTAAAAAAAATAATGAATGGACTGCATTGACACTCGCTATTAACACCGCCTTATATCAGAAACGTACGTAATTGTCTGATATTTTGGGCAATGGTCCGTCTTAGAAGCATTGTTAATGTAGTGCGATCATTTTTTTTTTATGTCACCGTCTTAATGGTCTCATTAAAATCGAGCAACCTTTGTACCGTGGCGCACCACGGCAAGGGCAGTCGAATCAAGGATATGTTCTGGAAAAATAAAAAGGAATGTGACAGGGATCAAAGAAGAGAAAGGATTGGAAATAAGGGGGAAAGGATGGAAAGTAATGGGAAAACGGGAGTGAAGGGTCAGGAGAGATGATATGGAGGATAGAGGCTATATAAGGGCCTCGACATTGCACGGAACAGCATCTGTTTTCACAGGGGGCGGGGAAAGGGGAGGGACTCAAAGTGGATGTGGCCACACGGAAATCACGTTATTCACGAGAGGCTTGATATGAATTCGATATACACGGTAGAAGTCTAAAACGCAGCCGTGAGCGATTACGGTGTGTGTTTTACGACTTACCGTTCTCTCCCAGCCTTTTGGTTATTTTGGGGTATTTTTGGAACTTCACGTAGTAGTACGACTCGTACTCCATCATGATGGTCTCCAGGTCCACGTTGTCGCACACCTCGTAGCGCCGCAAGCTCGCGTTCGTTTCTTGCTCCAAGGCGCTAGCGGTGTTCATGTACCTGGGGACACAGAGCTTGCCATTGAGAAATGCTCTCAAGAGCTGCTCTTTTGGGATAGCCGTGTCGAGCGTTCCTTCTCTCACGTTCGAGACGTTTCACGTCTACCAATGTATATCATCATCGTCAGAAACCGCTTCATCTTGCACAGGGTTGCGGTGAGCCGGAGCCTATGCAGGCAGACACAGGGCGCAAGGCTATACCCTGGATGTGACGCCAGTCCATCACACGGCACGGGGGGGAATTTAGTCAGCAGGCCAATTAACCTATGCCTTTGGACTGTGGGAGGAAACAGGAGTGCCCAGCGGAAACCCACGCGGACACGGGGAGAACATGCAAGCCCCACACAGCAAGGCACCCGAGATGGGATTCGAAGCCAGGTCCTTCTTGCTGTGAGGCAGCAGCGCTACTCACCGCGCCACCATGCCGCCCTACCGTTGTGTATATCAATGGTAAACCGCTACGCACTTATAGAGACATGCACAGACTTGCTGTGGTTCCCTGGTGAGGCTACCAAGAAAACGGCAAACACCAAACACGAGGGACAATTTTATATCACACATCGCACCGTTTCGGCAGCAGAACGTCACTCGCTGATTGACAGTATCCTCATGCTTCAATCATGGTCTCACTTGTGAAAGAGATATTGCGCGAGTAAATCAATACAGCCTTTTGGCGGTGCGGTATTTACATTTTTAAGATATTAATTTATTTCACAAGCTCACTGACACACTACAGTGCAGTCGCACTGTACGCGCAACTGATCTAAATTCCAGATAGGACCGATGCCATATAGACGTGCAACCACTTCAGAACGACGAGTCTGGACACGCGCACTGGCTTTATAATAATAATAGCATTTTATAGAGCGCCTTTCACCCGAGGGTCACAAAGCGCTGCACAAGGGCCGCGGAGACAACGGCACGTCAACAACGACATTCCGACGAATGTGGCTTTTGTAAATGTCCCATCAGTGCGTGTCCACTTTGGGCGGATTCAATTACCCGTAAAGAGCTTGCAGGCTCACTGGGTATTTTTTCTGCTGTAATAATAAACATCTACATCTACCACTCAACAACTGTTTTCACGACAGCGTGAAAACGTGCGTGACTTCCGAAATATAATGTCGTCCGCTTACCCGCTATCTGTCAAATAGTGCAAAATGAGGACCAGCAGATTCTTTCGGCGAGCTTCTGTCCTGAGCTCATCCTGTGGGAAAAAAACAAGACCCCTTGCATTAAGAAGCGTAATACACGTAACATCGTTTATTTACCCAGGAAATCCTCACTGTGTCTCAACACGCTTTTGTAAGGAGGGGTGCGATGTTTGACCAATTCCGAGAACGTTTTTTTTATATATGGGAGGAAACCCACTCGTACTGCTATCTGCAGACCGCTTCCCAACCCCACGGCTACAACACTTGGGCAAGTCCTCGCTGTCCAGGTAATATAGCCAGGCTTGTACCTGCTTAGATTTCGAGACGTAACAAGTTCGGTGACATTTATGGTGATTTGATCGTAGACCTTAGTGCTGGCGTGAGAATGCCGGAACTATATTCCCGACGACGCTGCCTGGTAATGTTTTCTGCCAAATTTTTGAAAAAATATAATTTCTCAAAATGTCATTCCTCCTGCATGTTGGGCTCCACAACTCGAAGAGCAATACAAAACAAATTATACCGGCAGCACCGTTAGCACCTCTTACAAAGTGATATGAAAATCCATACTGTAGTAGTTGAAAATAAATAAATCATATAATTTAGTGTGTCAATAAAGGCATTTGGAAACTATTTTCAAACACATTCATTCCGTCCAGGTACACAATCAAAAACATGGACTAAAAACCAGTTGAGGCTAATATTCATCTGTTTTTGTGTACTTTGTTCTTATCTGGGATTCAGGTTATTTATACAGTATTTAAGTAGGATATTACCAAAAACCACCCAGAATTTGCACGATCTCATTCAAGCTTCAATGCTAAGCATGTTAGAGCCTGCATAGTCTTGGATGAGTGATCAGCATGCACACAGGGGTTGTCATCGGGCCGTGGAGCTATGTGGAGGGGAGTGAAGGGTAATGTAACAACATCTATTGTTGAACTGTCCTTCAATGCTTCCAAATCTCCGATTTTCACCTTCAATCTGCACCAACCAGGGGTAGTAAAGGACAGTCAAATAACCACCGTGACATGTACAGGCATGCAGAGTTTGTCATGCAGCAGTTGATTGACTAAAGGGTGTATGTATTTTCAAGGAGAGCAAGAACATGTGAATCCATCTCACTTGTGTTTGCACAAGTGACAATGAGTCTTAAGAATGCATTTAGGAGGTGCCAGTACTGTGACATTAGGTTAATTCCATTCATCGATTGATTTAATCTAATTGGTTGTTGGAACTTAGTGAGAGCCTATTGAGACAATAAGCCACATTCTATGGAGTAAACGCAAGGAATACCAATCACGAGGTCTATTTTTAATACGGGACTGGTATGCAAGTAACAATACAGTGCAAATACACACCATCCAAACCTACACACCACAAGCTTTTATTAGCAAAACTGTATTATGTTTTGACCTCTTAAACACACCCTAACAAAACAATATGAAATTTATGTTACGATACCTTATAAAGGGTAATGTTTTCAATTGTAATACCTCATTTGCATAACTCCTATAGCACCCGGCGTTATTAGTTTGTACATTTCTATCCAAGATTTGACAATGATGTCATCTGTGAAATGAAATTATACAGCGGCAATATAGGGGTGATATACGAGAGCAGATGCACAGCATTTCGATTGTGCGTTGTCCCAAAATGCTTTATTTAAACAGCAAATTGGAAATCATCACATGGACTGTGACAGGCATACTAATAAGCCAAGCACTGTCTCAGGCCAAGCTGGATGGGCATATTAAAGGGAGACACGAACCAAAAAGACACGGAGCGCTTATGTTATCAACACACATCTAGGCTGTGAATTTCACACTGTCCGACAAGTGTTTGCAGCTTTATTAATGAGATAACAGACTTGAAAATTACGCTCAGCACTACTGCCACAGTGGCCATAACGTCACGGCGTTAATGATGTATTAACTATACGGCAGCAGCATTGCAGTGATAGCATTAGGGTGCCACTAATGAGACACTTACGCTGTAACTTAAACACTATCTAATAGCCTATGGATTCATATCTAAAGATGAGACGTGTTTTTTCGGATGTGTCTTCCTATAAACAGCCATACGGACACTTACAGCCTCCCTGACTTGGTTGGCAGTCTTGATGGCCTGGTAGGACATCTCCATGGCTGCAGAATCCCGAGCCTCGCCAGGTCCGTCTCTCAAAGGTCCACAAGGGATCAACCTTTCACATGGGTTCTATACGGTAGAACTGACAGAGAAGTGTCTGGCACGAGAAGAGAGCACACACATTGCAGATATTTAAGAATGATTGATGTGCGTTATTTAACCACGTGAAAGCCCAGTGAGAATTATTGAACGCTTAGTTAAACAGGGGCAGTTATTGCAAATTCCAATTTGATTGTAGGGATATTTTTGGTTTTGATAGCGACACAAAAGGACCTTTTCAAAAATGATTGCCACGTGGTCTTTAAGGTTCAATTTATAGCAGAAGACATGTCTTGGTATGTATCCACAACCACCAGATTTCCCTTACAATCTTCAATATCCTTCATAGGCTCACCCCAGCATACATTTCTCCTCTCTTCTCACTCTGCCTGCTTTCATGTGCTCTCTCCTCCAACTAACAGGACTTTTCTCAAAACCTTCTATCAACCTCCACTTAATGTGATGTCACTCCTTCACTGCTGGTGCCCCTGTATTCTGGAATTCCCTCCCCTGGCAATACAGAAATCTGTCAAATCCCTCCCACCATTTATGTCTATGCTAAAGATTTTCCTCTTCTGCTTATGACTTTCTCACGTGTATGAAGTGTCTGAATTTGCACCTTCCTTTAAAAATATGTAACATTCCTTGCTCCAGCGATTTCCCATGATGTTCAAATCACAACACATTGTACATAAGCATCTGCATTTTAATGCCATAACAATTCTATTTTTTTTATTCCATTTCGTGTTACCGGTAGGTGTAGGAATTGAGCTTGCCAAGTGGCAGTAATGCAGACGTACCATTTACACAACCAGGTTTGAGAATTGCTTTTCAACAACTGCTCTTTCGGGACAGCTGCATGATCAAAAAGCCTAATGATGCATCCAACGTGGGAGGCAAAACATCACGAAGGAGAGAGGAGGAATGCTCGGCACAGCTTAAAGAACAACTCTTGAGAGCAATTCTCATACATCAAGCTGTGAAAATCTACATCAATACACAACCAGATTTAATGTATAGTAACGAAATGGTTCTGCACCTACTTTTGAAGGGAGTATCGGTTTAGCCACACAGATGGCACAGTCCAATTACAACACCTGCCAACTGTTAGAAACAAGAGTAAGGTAATACCTGCACCCCTTTGAGAAGTAGTGCAGTCTGACTATATCTGCCATCCTTCAGGGACATCATTAGTGTAACATCCCTTTAAAATATGGCTGGTTGATTGTACGCCCCGTCAACCTTTTGGGGTATAATTAGAGATGACACTCCTTTTAAGTGAGGTTGATTCCCCAGTGTGGGTCTCCTAATTTGTAATCTGTCTTTGATTTGATTTATCTCCCTGTCTATTTCCCTTTGCTTTTATTTCAGTAATTGCTGCTTCACAGCCTAGCAGTTAGCTCGCACTCTTAGGTGGCAGGTTACAAGTGTTTAGTTTTTTAAACGCCACCTGGGCTCAGCATTTTATTAAACAGTAAAACCAGAATTACGTGGAATGTGGATGTTTACAATCCTGTGGCAGAAGTAACAACAGTACAGACGTCTGGCCAATTTGTGCTGTGGTGAGAGAGTGCTTGAGTCACAATCATAAGGTTTCATTTTCAAAACTCAGGGTTCAATTCAGGCCATCATCACCATCATCTGAGGTCAATAAATCAGTTTCCAATAGTTGATAATTTAACAGTTATCGTCCTATGAAATTACTGGTCACCCTCCCCATTATAGATGGACTGGAATTGCTTATTTGCACAATGTGGCACGTTTTCTTGACTTTGAATTTCAAGACAGGTATATTCATATAATAATATTTTCAGATTTGTCAATCCAGTATGTGATGAAGGCCTCCCAAAGCCATGTGAATCGTGAGGGTTGTTGGACACGACACGTTTATCATTTGCAGGTCGTTGAAGGATATCATTCGCCACTGATATTAGTTGTATCTAGGTTACGAACTCGGGTTGTTAGGTACGTAACTTAGTATGCTAACTACTCTGCCGACACTTCACCCCCATATCCAATATCTCAAACATGCCAATGAAGGTTCCTCATGTGTTTACGGGGGTGATGAGTTCTGTATTGAGCTCATGTGATACAACTAGAATAAAATAAAACTGCAGTATGGCAACAATTGTTCAATGATTAATGTAACAACTCCTTCTCACCTGCTCTTAGCGCTCTGTGCATACCAGGTGTTCCACATTTGGTGCTTGATCATCCACTCCAGGCTTCAGTCGAGCGTCAACTACAAACACAGCTGTTAACAAACCCTTAAGCTCCTCATCGCCTGTGCGCACCAGCAGGCTCTTTGATAACAGTGGAAAGAAACATTTCTGGTGACAAGGTAATAATAATAATAACATGTATGGAGCGCTTTTCACCCGAGGGACACAAAGCGCTGCACAGGGCTGCGGAGAGAACGACATGTCAACAACGACAGAGAACGGAAAATCAGCAAAAAATGTTTTACGTACATTCTAAATATAATTTTAGATAATATACCCGATAATATTGTGATAACAATTTTAACATATAAAAAATAACGTATTCTAAAAATATTACCAGCATTCATGTTTGAGGAAATTGTTAGCTTGACCAAATGGTTTGCTCTGGTGTAAAACTTGAAAACAAAAACTAGTCTGATGCATGTAATTTACACCAACGCTGCTGCTGTGGTGATATAATTGCGATGCATGGAACAATCACAAGCTATAAAACGTCCACGTCAATTTATAACGTTATCATAGACTTATAGACTCGGGAGGTATTCCAGGCGCGGCTCACTGGGCGGAGACCTAGAGGCCGACCCAGGACACGCTGGAGGGATTATATCCTTCGGCTGGCCTGGGAACGCCTGGGAATCCCCCAGGAAAGCTGGAATCTGTTGCTGAGGAAAGGGATGTCTGGGCCACTCTCCTTGGACTTCTGCCACCGCGACCCTCACCAGGACAAGCGGTTTAGAAAATGGATGGATGGATCATAGACTTAAATCTCAAGACGACTGCTTTTGTAATTAGTCATCGTGTTGCACTGCTGAGCCCCAATAACTCCCATTGAAAACACTCACGGGTAAACATTCATTATATGTTATCACTACAATATATGCAAATGTGCTTTTAATAAAATTGTCAATTATCTGTTGCTGAGTAGATGATGAGATGATAAATTACAGTCATTGTAGTAATAATGTAGGTCCGTTTGTGACTCCACTGCTGGTGCAAAGTCTACCCACGGCGTGTCCATCATCGTCATTAAGTATGGGTTGGTAACGGAAGATACCAATGACCGATCCACTCGGGTTGCCCACGTTCATAGTGCAGCGCGCGAACCACTGCGCCACCGCTCCACTTTAACGTTCATAGTGTGTAATATTGATTAGATTAGCATTTGATTGGTCATTAAGAATTGATCTCTTGTATAAAAGACAAAGCACCCCCCGTATCGCGTTAACAGACTGTAGGGTCGCGTGCTGTCAGCGAGTCGCACCTATAAAGGCCAGCACGGCACACGAGGTTGTGGGTGACCAGTACCATGCCCGACCGCCTTTGTCTCCACAGTGGCGATGGTTATACGACGCACCACGTACTCATTTGAGGCTGAGTCGAGCTAGGGAAGGCCCAGGACCGGTTCAAAAGTTCAACACTGGTGTTGGTGGCTGTAAGCTAGAATCGAACTCGGATGAGAGCCGGGTTCGTAGCGCAGCGCGCTAACCGCTGCACCACCGCTCCCCACGTCTCTTGTAAATGACACGTGGGCACACGGTGCAGTCGGTGGCTGTGGGTCGATAAACTCTTTGTCATTATTGTACGAAACCTTTTCAAGTACGCTGCTCGCTGCGTAACTCGCAAACTAAAATCGGCCTTTATTCATGAATGATGTCAATCGGCGATTGTCCCCGTAAACACACGTAATTAAGAACACAAACTGTACTGTACCGTATAGGACGCAGCCGGGTGACCCGTCTCCGTTAGCAACACACGACGCAGCTGCCATGGCAACCGCGTAGCACCACCCTGCGTGATGACGTCCCTACCATTTAATGCTTATGCGTGAGGACGTCGACGCGGTGACGTCATCACGCATTCCACGCTCGGCGAAATCTAACGTGCATTGAATGGACTGCAGTCCCTTAAATTTCACCGGGGATTCAACACATTAGCTCGGCACGGTGGCGCAGTGACAAGCGCTGCTGCCTCACAGCAACAAGGGCCCGGGTTCGAATGTGTGGAGTTTGCATGCTCTCCCCGTGTCTGCGTGAGTTTTCGCCGGGCACTCCGGTTTCCTCCCACAGTCTAAAGACAAGCTGCTGCGTAGGTTAAATTGGCCTGCGGACTAAATTGGCCCCGGTGCCCTGTGATGGACTGGCGTCCAATCCTGGGTATAGCCCTGCCTTGGGCCCTGTGTCGGGATAGGCTCCGGCTCACCCCCAACCCTGTACAGGATTTAAGCGGGTTCTGACAATGACTGAATTTATTCAAGAGTACACAAAGAAGGGTCACTGACCGAAACGTTGCCGATTATATCGACATGGATACATTTTCCTGGACATTATGGCTGCCGTCAGCTACCGGCAAACGGCATCGTGTTCATTTTCACTCAATGGATGGAGGTTTTCGCGGCTCGATGCATGAGAATTGCTTGCTCGATGATGCCTCCAACGTAGGAGGCGGAACGTCTTGAAGCAGAGAGGAGGAACGCTCTCCTTTCAGGAGAAACGCTCGGCTATCCCAAAAGAGCAGCTCTTCAGAGAAATTCAGATTTTCATTCAATCGTGTTTTCATTATCAGTGCCCGCTTATTCCTGTAGACTGGCCGAGGTGAAGCCGCAGCTTCGCCTATCCCAGCAGACGCAGAGCGCGAGGCAGGACTGGACCCAGGATGGGACGCCTGTCCACCGCACTAACATAATGTATACCTGGTTACGCTATTGAAGGCGGATCTTGGTCTAAAATAATAATAATAACTACAACTTATAATACACGAGAGAACGACTCAGAGGCGCGATGAAACCGCAGGGAGGGGGGGAAGGCAGCCAGGCAGTTAGCCGGCGCCAACATTTTTCCACACACTGCGTCCAATACATTATGATATTATCGGCCAATTCATTAATAAGTGAGAAGTAACGGTTGCGTTTGGCCTTCATCCAGCAGTGGATCGACTGTGGCCGTTATAACGGTAATGGTGAGGACCAGTATAGTTATAGGACGTCGGATTCCCACCAGGTTGTGCATTTTAACTTAGTTCTCATTTTACACAGACCCGCCCACTTAAATAGCAACGCTCTTGCGTTTTAAAATCCACAACTCGGTGTTTATTGGAATAATACACGGTCTTGGAAAAATCTTGTTATTCCTCTCGTTGGTGAACTACCACATATTTGTTAGGAATTGACTAAACGACAATTAGGAAAACATGCATCACTAACTACAGCCACTACTTACACGGCAAATCACCAGATTACCAGAGTTTGTAGTGAGTGTCCTGAATAAGAAATGTTTAAAAAATAAGACGTTATTTTAAAGAATTAGAAAAAAAACCCTACATCAGTACAGAAATGTTTTTATTCTACAGTGCAATCCTGTCAAGCTGCATGTCGTATGACTGAACATTTCATGGAATTTGTTTGCACTTGGCAACACACGCTGAAAAACATGCTTTACCCCGGTCGTCACCACTACTGTAGTTGCAAAACTCTAAATGATTCATTTTGCTGTAAGGCTTTGTTACTGACAACAGAGGTAAACTTGCTATTCCACTGAACAACACATCCCCCTCACGACCCTTCACCCCCCAGCTTCTGAGACCCCACCACTCCACCCTTTGTTCACCTACTCCCAATTAACCTCCCACGTCCCCACCTTTCCTCTGGAAGCCACCAACACAGTCATGATCGTTCCACTGCTGGATGGGGGCTCCCCGCACACATACACACACACACTAGCTCGACAAATGCTATTATTATTATTATTACATCCATACATCCATGTAAACAAACACAATGTGTAGACTGGGACCCATAAATCCGTATCACCCCCAGCAGACCCCTCCGCCTACAGATCCCCAGCAGCCCCTTTCTCCCCACCCCCTTGGGCCCCTTCCCCCATCTCAAACAGGGACCCCTCCCATGAAACCCCGTGCCTCCCCCCCACCATCATCTCCCTCGGAAACCCTCCCCTCATTAACCCCCCAGGGCCAATGCGCACCCTCCCCCCATAACCCCTTTCCCTGTACTGTACATCCAGGATCCCTGTCTCGACCAATCCCCCGGAACTCCTCCCCTTACTATTCCCCCGAGGACCTCTACTCCCACTTTCTCCCCCCATAACCTCCGTCCATTCTATACAGCCCTCCCGTCACCAGCCCCCAAAATCCACTCCATCAACTATCCCCCACAGACCAGCTCTTCCCATTCGTCTCCTCTCTCTGAACGCGTCTACTATCTAAACACCCCTCCCCCACTCACCCCCTGCTACATGCCCCCAGCAGCCTCCCCCACTGACACCCATCTCGTACACCGATACGTCCAGTACCCCTCACCCAATTAATAACCCTCCAGCAATCGTCCGAATACCCCTGCCGCCATCTATCGTGTTATCCCATACCATAATCCCTTTACTCCACTCATCTCTTCACCTTCCCACGTGATCACCCTCTCCCAACCTCCGAAGATGAACCCCACCCTTCACCTCTCTCACTAGTTAAACACACATCCAACCCGACAGAAAGGACGTTTGTCAAATCCCCTCTTTTCCCAATTTCTATTCGTCATCATCAGCCAAGAAAAACCTACTGCTGGATAAAGGCCTCTCCTTAAACTGGTTCTTCACGCCAATAAAACTAAATTATTATTTTTATTGTCAAATAAATCAACATCTCTGCTTCAGTTATATACACTAGATTACCAACGTATTGAACAAGTAGATGAAGACAAATAGTGTACTAGATTAACAATTGAAATTGACACGCCATATTGAATTTATTTCCAAAAATATTAAAATTCAAATAAAAATTGGCTTTTTATATACATAAAACCGGAGTGCCTTGCGTGGGTTTTCGCCGGGCACTCCGGTTTCCTCCCACCGTCCAAAGACATGCTGCCAGGTTAATTGGCCTACTGAGTAAATTGCCCCAGGTGCCCTGCGATGGACTGGCGTCCGATCCTCGGTATACCCCTGCCTTGCGCCCTGTGTCTGCCGGGATAGGCTCCGGCTCACCGCGACCCTGTACAGGATTAAGCGGTTTCTGAAAATGGATGGATGGAAACATTGTTTAACTATTATGTTCCGCCTAGACTTGGTAAAGGCAACTATTCGCAGCGCTTTGTGACCCTCGGGTGAAAATCGCTCTATAAATGCTATTATTATTCTACCATTTTCTATATTCTACCATTATTTGATTATTGCACCGCCATCTATCAATCAGCGTCCAACACCGCATTAATTAAACTCAACTGACTATTTTATTGTGCTCTTAGATTTGCTTTTGATGCTCTCTATAAAACCCACCATTGTAAATTGTATATTGGTTAAAAAATTCACTTCTCTAAATAATCGAAGTATTAATTGGGCCCTTTGCATCTTAACGTCTTAACAAGTCAGCAATGATAAAATAGTTAATCCATCATTATAAAAGTGAAAAAGCATGCCAAAAAAAATATTTTAATGTTTTAAAAAAAATAATTGTGAATTCGCGTGTTTGTTGTGTCGCAGGAATCCTGTAAAGAGCTTACAAGCTCACTGGGTATTTTTCTGCTGTATTAATAAACATCTGTCTAACACCAAGGCCGCTACGTCTTAGTTCGACTTTACTCCCTATGTATTAATTACTGTTTTGGAATGTAAAACTGCTAGCAATATTTCCAAAAGGACATCAGGAAGAAATTCAGGTAAAATCAGTCATGCCAGTAGAGCAAGATCGTCCGTAGGGCGGGTACTCTGCTGCCTGAATCTAAATGTGTAAACGTCACAAGAGGCTCACGATACATGATCCGAACCGCGAATAGATTGATTCATATTCCTATATGAACGGCGTGGTTTATAAAAATGACAAGCCAACTAATCGAATATCCATCCATTTTCAGAAACCGCTTAATCCTGTACAATCCTGTACAAATCCCGGCCCTCAAACTGCATCATGGATCCTTTCCCATCCAAATTCATCCGGGCAAACTTCAAACCCCTTG
>JAZEWU010000001.1:33623403-33647537 GCA_036362915.1 Geotria australis
TTGGTGGTGTGATCTGTGAATGGTTCCCTCGCTGTGGCCGCGTGCATTTCACCCAGCACGCTGAGGTTTTTTGGCTTATTTTGCGAATAACCGGTTGAGCTGTGAACTTCTTTAACAAAAAAAAGCTGTGGGGTCCTTAGAAGTGCGGTCGCGGCTCTGTGCCAGTTGGGGTGGTCCCGCGCTGAGCTGGAGAGAGATTGGGGCGGGGGGTGTGTGTGGAGGAGCGCGGTGGATCGAGGTGGTCGTGCCACGTTGAGCCATTGTCCATATTGCTTTTGGCCGCGGAAGGCATTGTTTTTTGGTTCAGAGTTTGGTCGTCACGAAGGGGATAAATGTTAACCAGCGCAATGTAAACAAACGCGTATAACCGGTTAATAATAAACGCTTAGGTGTCTGTATACGTCGCCGAGTTTGTTAGGCGTGAGAAATATATTTGCTTTGTCCGGGTACCTTTGTCAATCCACTGCTGGATGATGTCCGCGTGCGGGGATGTTTACACATACGTCACTACCCTGAACGGTGCGGGAGGCTGTTTTTGTCGTGAGCATAGACGTGGGCGTAGAGAAGTAGTGTACAACTGTGTATTTTGCGGCGTTTCCCGCTATCCTGTCCGTAGCCCAGCAGCCCATAGCAACGTAGCCCGGTATTCTATAGCAACCGGGTTTGCTCATGGAAGTCACCCATCCAAGCACTAAGCAGACTCGAGCAAACTCTTTGAGTCCTGTATCTGACGCGAGCGGCCGCATTCCGGGTAATTAGCTTATCGGCTTTGCCAGAATAATTGTATACTGTTGTTAGAGGAACTGTTTTAATTTCGGCTGCACGAGGACGAGGCAATGACGGCCAGAATAGTGTCCTGTTAGTTTATCTAGTTACTCAAAATCGAATAGGTAACTACTGTGTCCATATGCACATTAACCACGGTTCATCGGGAAACATCTTGAAATGTAATTACTATCACGCCTCATTGTGTAAACATAATATTAGCATTTATATAGGTGCCGAAACGGCGCCTATTATATTGTGTAATTTAATTTTCATAGTTATTGACAAATTAGTATTTAGTTATTTGTGCACCACCGTCAACGAGGGGTCGTCAAATAGTTTACATAAACACGGTTTACATGAATTAAGAATAACGCGGTTTTTGCTGTTTAGCGTGTTGCTTTTAAGTAGTGGTACTATACAGCCCAGATTTGTAACAGTGGTGATAATGTTGTAACCGAGCACCGACCTAGTGTGAGTTTGTGCACCACGAGGTTTGAGAAACACCTTGCCTCCCGGTGTCTCTGCCTGCACTGCTTTTGTTAGCGAACACGTTTTTCTGCTCCGGTGGTGCCGAATGTAAACATGACTCTTGTGCATCGAGCTGGCTCGTGCGTGTATCGGATAATTAAGCCACAGCGATAATGAGCTAACGTAATTTCGTTACTGTCAACGAAATGTAATAATAATAATAATATCATTTTATATAGCGCCTTTCACCCGAGGGTCACAAAGCGCTGCACAAGGGCCAAAACCATGTTTTGGCCGCCTTGTTTATTTCCCCTTTAAATTTCGTTGTTAGGCGTGTACAGTGCGCCTATGAGCCCATCACCCGGAATGCGCCCTCGTTAGATCTGTGAAGCCAAGCAGGTCTCAGGCTTGGTGTTTGGGTTGACCACAGTGCGTGACATCTTGGGTTTGTTACCATCGTGTGTGACGGGGCCGGGCGGGGGGGGAGCGCATGGTACTTGTCGGCAGCAGAGGGCGATGTAGCATTGCCCATCATCACCATTGTCAGAAACCGCTTAATCCTGTACAGTGTACAGGGTTGCGGCGAGCTGGAGCCTATCCTGGCAGACACGCGGCGCAAGGCAGGGATTTACCCATGATGGGATGCCAGTCCATCACAGGACACCGGGGGCAATTTATTCCGCAGGCGGATTAACCCGTGCATGGTCCGAAGTTGTATTGTGCTATGCATCTACGTCTGTTCCCCGCATTTAATCCGTACGGACTGCCGCGGTGAAGTATGACCAAATAACCCACACAGCGTGGCGTACATACCGTACTGGACAAGATGTAAGTGTGGTGCCTAAAGGCCAGTCGGCTGAATCATTGATCTTTCTATCAATAGCTGAGAAAACAAACCCTGTCATTTTTTTGTGGCATTGTTACGCATTGCTTACGTCGACTCAGCATCTTTATACAGTATAAAGAAAACAGAGTACTGTACTTGGTATTGAAAAAAGTTTGAATCCAACAGTTGACGTAACATTGCCACGCAAATAATAATCACAGCGCTTTGAAGTAATCTTTGCAGTCGGTTGACTCGCTTCACTTCCATCCGGATGTTTTTTTAAATTCCTGATAAGACTTAAGGGATAAACTGCTAACTTCAATGTTGTATAACATACATAATTGGCACTGGTCGAATGACACCGCCGCTTGTCAGCATTTGGTTGTTTCCGTAGGAGTTGAAGCTTGCGCGATGGTTCTAAATTAACGTCCTTCTTCTTCTTTGCGATTCTTCGAAGCACGATGGCTTAGGGATGGCAACGTATTCGACGGGTTCAAATGGGAACATCGTCATCCGTCCGTGAATTGGGAAAATAAAAAATCACAAGCTGATGACGCTGCTCCATTTGGTGGGAAATCGACAGTGGTGGTAGCTGTTTCGTTTATAGCCGAGACAATACTCCTCCACACCATAGGATTGTGGAATTATCAGGAAAGGCACAGGAGGCATCTCTTGCGATTGGTACTTGAACATGGAGAATGTTAACGACTGCTCTCCAATATAATTGGTAATTGTACAGTACTGGCATACGAAGGTGTGATTTAGCTGCTTCTTCAATTACAAATCTGGCAAGTTAAAGTTTAATCTCATCAATCCATGTAGGGACTTGCGAAATTCAATTTCAGTCTCTTTCGTTCGATGAACCAAGACAGGTCAAAGTGTAACAATGTTCATACGACAATGTATCAACATTGAGTAGAACTTTAACTAGTAATTACCATCCATCCATTAGCAATTATTTGACAAGCTGCATATGTAGCTAGCATTGTGCTATGTTTAAAGCCCTCATTTGTTGAAAGTGCAATGCTATGGGCCGCATTCCTTTGTAAGTGTTTTTAAAGAGCCTCCAGTTAGTATATGATCAGTGCTGATAATCTATTGCAGTTAAGTTTGTAAGTAAGATTGTATTCTATCTTTAATTGTCGTGCACTTGTGCACCAAAAGGCCCAAGCAAATATGTTTTTCTTTAGCGTAATTCAGAGGTTGTGTACACAGTTTGTTAATTTATTAGCAGCGTTTACATGAGGGAAATAATCTCCAACAAAGGCCTACTGGTGTAAAATACTGGGGAAGTAGAGTTGCTTTACACGAAGCATGTAACTGTATGAATTAGAAATATTTTTTTAAGCTCTTGGTGCATGCATCGACTCTCGTGCGTATTAATGTTTTTCAATTTAAATGTAACAGGTTCACGTGACCCCTACAGCCAATAGTGGCCGGCACATTTACACCAATTCTGAAAAAAATCTTTGGTTCTCCTAATCGCAACAATTTAGTCGCTTTGGGGGTTGCGGCAGGCATTGTTACATCTAATCCATCCATTTTCAGAAATTGCTTAATCTTGTACAGGATCACGGTGAACCGGAGCCTATCCCGGCAGACACAGGGCGCAAGGCAGGGGAACACCAAGGATGAGGCGCCAGTCCATCGAAGGGCGCCTGAGGAAATTTAGTCAGTACGCCAATTAACCTGGAAGCATGTCTTTGGACGGTGGGAGGAAACCGGAGTGCCCGGCGAAAACTCACGCAGACACGGGGAGAACATGCAAATCCACACAGAAAGGCCCCCGAGGCGAGATTCCAACCCGGGCCCTTCTTGCTGTGAGGCGGAAGCGCTACCCACTACGCCACCGTACCGCATGTTATTGAAATGGATATAAACTGAGGTCAGAACTTGAGTTGGTACCACAAGGGAAGTAAAACTGGGTGTGGGCCATTGATTTGTGTGACGCGTGAGAGGCAGGTCTTGTAAACATTGCTAAGATTGTGATTCTTTAGGGTCAGGTCGATTCAGTTCAAATCAAGTGATGTGAGCTTAACTTCTAAACCCTGCCTCTTAGACTTCACCAATGTTTTCACTCCCAGTGGACTGCTGCCGCCGCGACCCTCACCAGGACAAGCGGTTTAGAAATTGGATGGATGAACCTAACTTCCGTGCTGTTCATCCCCACTTATGCTGCAAACTGGTGGCCTTAGAACGTGTACAAGCACCGCTATATTTATATTAATAATATCTTTCACCCAGGACGTGTCTTCGAGTTGACGTTTTAGGAGAGCCCTACAATGGGATATTGGGCCGTTATCATGAGTGGCATACTGGGGGGGGGGGGAACTGGTGTGCCTCGGAGAACCCGTGCATGTGATAAGAATCAAAGCTCAGCGTAGATTAAATGATGCTAATCTCTACTACTGTCTCCTGGCCACCTCGCAGCCCGGGGTATTCCCAGAGAGTATCTTATAAAACAATCTGATTATGTTGGGCGCATTTACAAGTGTTTGTTAATCGGAGGTATATTAAGGTTTGTTTTCACGAGAGCTTCATTCAGCCATATTTTTGCTCTTCCCTCTCTACAACACATGCCGAGCAGCCAACACTCAAAGCTTCACACCGATGGATTAAATAATCCATTGCCATATTTCCATCAATTGACTATCCCGCACACGGGTCTATCGTCCAGATCGGGCACTTTCAGGGTTGTTTAATTGCAGGTGATCTCATGTCCCTATAAACAGGCGCCTCATTATGCCATTTTTTCTTTCTCTCCTTTTCTCCGCAGCATATGGTGCTTAGTTTTCGAGTCTCAGAGCTGCAGGTGTTGCTGGGTTATGCTGGACGGAACAAGAGTGGAAGGAAACAGGAGCTTCTGACCAGGGCCTTGCAACTGTTGAGAAGTGGCTGCAGTCCGGCCGTGCAGATTAAAATCAAGGAGCTGTACCGCCGACGGCTGCCTCGCCATCGACTGGTTAGTCCGTGAAACGCGCGCACTTTACTTTGTCGGAAACTCTTCCGCGCCGCTCGGAAACTCGCTTCCTGCGGTTTGCTGTGGTTTGCGTGCGCGCGAATGAAAGTTGTGCGATGCAGGCATGCTTCTTTTAGCGCTGTCGTTTGTAACTCCGTCTCGCTATAACGCTCTTTGTCCCCACGGACAATTTCCACCTGAGAACGTGCTGCACGCAGCGCCCTCTCCGAGCCCCGCGCTCGGAGTGCGGTTTATCTGAACTGTTGTTTTCACTTCCCATGTATTTGTAATGTATGCATAGCATTGATAATCGTGTTAAAACGGCCCGCTGTAGCGCTGCGTTTACCAGGAACGCATACCCAGCACTAGGTATGCCCGTTCAGCCATTTCTTTTTGGTATAATTTGCAACAGCAACCCAGTACAGGATGAAGCGGTTTCTGACAATGATGATGATGATGATAATTTACAACAGTCCTCAAGCTTTTTAACGCTGTGTGATTATCATCGATTGTCAGTGCGCCGTTTTTTCTATTTATTTTTTTAAATCGGCCACCTGTAGAGGTCACTTGTGGCACGTCTGGAGGTAAATTGACACGGCTGTTGTGGGGGCCCGACATTCGATACGTGTTGTGCTGGAAAGAAAAGCACCGAGTAAGCTGCTTCACCTCGGCTCACACGAGCTCCAGTCAATTATTGGCATTAAATGTTGTCCAGTGATTGTCGCGTAGCCATTACAATTTATTTTATCAATGTGCCATTTGCACGTGCTGACTCAGGTAACATTTTGTTCTTGCAGTGACGTAAGCAGAATTACCGTCTTTCAAAGGCGTCTCTTTTAGATCTCTGTTAGGGATCTCTTTCTACAGATACATAAAAGTGTAATAATTGAATCACATAAAAAATTATTGAAAATTGTAGTCTCAAACCTGAAAGAAATTGAACATGGTGTGCAAATCAGTGCTAACTTGGCACCTGCTTCTCAACACTATGCAGAAACTGTTCATATCAAGCAGAGCTTAGTGCCCTACATGTAACTGTCATCGCTGTCTGTTGCGTTTTTACCTTTTGCTTTTTCAACATCGATAATTAATAATAATTTATAACGCGCACATATTCATTCACTGTTGAAGGTACTCGACAAGAGAACGACTCAGAGGCGCGAGGAATGCACAGAGGCGGAGGAGGCAGCCCAGGCGGTTTGCCGGCGCCATATTGCCACACACTGCTTTCTATATATTAGGATGTTATCGGTCAATTAATGAATGAGTTTTTTTTTTAAGTTGTGCGAGGAAACCGGAGAACCCTGAGGAAACCCACTCAGAACAGGGGGAGAGAATAACACACAATCCCCACACGGAAAAGCTCGTAATAGCATTCCGAGCTGTAAAAACGGTCTTCGTCGGTAACAACAAGCTTTTTGAAAACCCGGACAACCTAACGGTGTACCACGCCGCCGAACGAGCTTGCTATTTTGATCGCTCGCCACCCTGACGAACCCTCTCCCGCTCTCGAACCCTCGTCCGCTCTCGAACCCGACCCAGGTGAATCCGGCGACAGGGTCTGCGAGCGCCGAGCTGCCGTCGGTGGCGTCTCCCGCCCCGGCCGTGACCTCGTCGACGACGCACCTGCCGTACGACGCGGGCAGCCCCGTGTCGCCGCTGCCCCTGCTCGCCCCGGGCCGCGAGATGGAGCGCTCGCTCCAGCAGCAGCTCCACTCCCACGCGGCGGCGGTGGCGGTCGCGGCCGCGACGCCGCCCGCGCAGCCTCCCCCCGCGCAGTCGCTGCCCACCCGCACGCACCACCCCGTCCACCCAGACGTCCGACTCAAAAGCCTTCCCTTCTACGACATCCTGGACGAGCTCATCAAGCCCACGAGTCTCGGTGGGTTGATGGCGGTCGCTGCGTGGAGGCGACGGTCGCCGCCGCTACTGCTGGCGCGGCGGCGCGGTCATGTTTTGATTTCCGAAACCCCCCCCCCCTGCGTGTTGGCTGTCGCTGCTGTTGTTCGACCTTTTCGCAGGTCCGTTTTGTGGTTTTTCATCCATGCATCCATTTTCTAAACTGCTTGTCCTAGTGAGGGTCGCGGTTTTGTGGGGTTTTTTTTCGGCTTTATTCGCGTTTTCTTTAGAGGTGTGGTAATCCGGCAGTTTATTGATAAAATAAAAAGGTTTCTCCAGAGACATGCTACCTCGGTTAATTGTCCTGACTACATTACCCACGGTGCCCTGCGCTGACTGGCGTCTCATCCTTGGTTTAGTCCTGCCTTGCGGACATAAATGCACTTGCTTTATTTTGCGGAGATTACAATTGATGTGCAACTTACAGTGTAGGTCCCATTGCATCACCCGCAAAACGCATTCATTCATACGTCCTCTGTGAGCCAGCAGTGCGATTTGATTACGTTAGCTATGCACTGTATTTTTAAAACTCCTCTGATGAAATATATTGAAACATTTAGCCTTGCTCCATTTAAGAGGCTTGACAAATGCTTGTGCTATTCTTAGCTCGTTTTGTCTTAGTTGCCAGCCCATGTGCTGGCTACTAAGACAATAAAGTGTGTGTGTACGCAATAGTTCAGGCAACCACCTGTGATTAAACGGGGTTCTGAAACGTAGCGGATAGTTGGTCTCAGGCCAGGCACTAATGACTGCGCGAAAAAAACTTCATTAAAATTTGATTCTGCCGTTACTTTAGCTAAATTCCAGCTCCGAATTTTGAAATTACAATACACACCAACTGGGACTAATTAAAGTAAAACATTTAGCCATGCTCGATATAAGAGGCTTATTAGCGCTTATGCTCTATCCTCGCTCGAATTACGTTTGTCGCTTGCCTTTGTACTGGGAACAAAGACCGTAAAAAGCATCTGTATGCAAATAATCTTTGAAAACACAACGCATTTTTTAGTCTTTTAAATCTGAGTAGAACATTACGGTCCCTTCATTAGTTTACAATGTTGGTAAATTGTTAGTTATTTGTATTTGGTTGATGGGTTTTGTGATATTGCTCTCTGTTAAAATTGATCAGGTTATTTAAAAAAATTAAAATGATCTGTTATTCCAGTGGCATTCATTCTTGGCTAGGTCACCATTAAGTGCTTACTAGAAGCCTGTTCCGATGCAGTGCGACATCATATTCTTATTTTAGCTGTCCGTCACATGCCCTCGTGGATTCACTAAATGTCTTGGCGATGTGGGCAGCTGCAAATGCGTTGACGATTGGTGTGCTACTGCGGGTCACATTCCCAGCCGAAAGCGTCAACACCAAGTGTCATAACATAAGCTGTAACCAGGTGTAATATAATTATGGCAAGTCAGTTTGTAGGACAGTACGTATGTGTTTTAGTGATAACGTTGAAGTTATTACCTTGTGATTGAAATCTACATGGATCTGTCAGTCCACTGATGAATGAAGGCTTCTCCACACTTGATTGTGGGGGTTGCTTATCATGTTTTAAGTAAAGAAATTAACAAAAACGTGCCAACATGACCGAAAATACTACAAAGTAGTTTGATTCTTCAACTGAATCGTGACCAAGAAAGATGACGATTCGGTAAATCGCGGACCTATCGGCAAAAGCTAACGCCGTTCTGTGGCGCAGTGGTGACATCCGCGGTTTCCTCGCGCCTCGGAGTCGTTAACTCTTCGAATGAATACCTTCGGAATTGAATGAAAAATCTGCGCGTTATAAATTGTTCTTTATTATTATTTGTCTAACGCGAGCTGTGCCGTCGCTGGTGTGCCTTCTTCCAGTGACGAGTAGCAACCAGCGGTTCCAGGAAACCTACTATGTGTTCGCGCTGACGCCGCAGCAAGTGGCCCAGATCAGCAGCTCCAGGTGAGTGTTCCGCTGGTCTCTCGTACAAAACCGGAATCTCTCTCCGATTCTACGAAGACGCAAAACTTCGATTGTAACGGACCTGCGTTCAACAGACTTTGGAAGGAATGGATGGCTGTCCGCTACTTCTAAGACAGCGTTCTACGTTGGTGTATTTTTTGCTGCTATTAGGCTGTTATAAGATATGGTCATTAGTATGTTTAGCAGGTTATTCTGTCTCCCCGTTGTTGACTTGCCGTTCTCGCCACAGCTCGGATTATAAAAAAAAATTGTTGCTGATTTACCGTTCTCGGTCGTTGTTGACATGTCGTTCTCTCCGCAGCCCTGTGCAGCACTTTGTGACCCTTGGGTGAAAAGCGCTCTATAAATGCTATTATTATTATTATCATCATGCCGTTAACGCTATTATTATTATAAAACATCTGGACATCCTTCCCCCCCCCTTTTAGTCCATTCTTCTGTGCGATTCTTCGAAGCACGATGGTCAGCCTCTGGACATCGTTGTCTTTCAGCTCGGCCTCGAAGTGTTTGGTAGAATTCGCAGGCAATACCAAGTATTACCTGACAGGGATCGCGACGTGATCGCTTCTACCTTGACCCCCTTTAGTCCATTAAATCAAGGTGTTGCTATATTTGGCCAAGCCAGGCCATCATCAGCAATGTTCGGTGCCCTGTCCTCTGTCCAGTCAGGTCAGAGGGAAGCCCTCTGCAATGAATCATAGTCCGCACCTGTCCGCATGACGTTATCACGGATGCCCCATCTGACCTCAAAGTTACAGCTCTATGACCCCATGCAAAGTAGAGTGGTTAAAGAGCCCATATTTACATGCCACTTGATGGGGAGGAGGGAGATTTTATGCAGGTTGCGCAACAGACCGATGCGTTCCTGGTTGATATTGCGTGCAACATTGTGTTAACGTTTATTGAGTCTAAAAATAAACCACTGTATTCACCTTGGCCGGTGTGTGTAAATGTTTGTTGAAACACGCTGTAGGGTAAATTTCCACCACAGCTGACGTGTTGACTCAAGAACGGAAGTAAAACCTCACGTATGTTGCATTTCTTTTTTTTTCAAGGGATATTTTGCCCGGCCAAAAGTATGACTTCACTGTACAAGTACAATTAAGGTAAGGCCCTAGAGAGGGAAAGAAGCTCTTCAAAATTACTTTATTAATAGTTATAATAACTTAGAGGCCTTTAGGAATCTCCTGCTGGATGAAAAGCTGTTGAAGCATTAAAGCAGATTTACACCCTCCCCATACTGTGAGTCACTGGGGTTACTTGACTCTCCTTACCCATGCTCAGTACAGGTTGGTGAAAACTGCATTACTGTTGGAGCAAAGTATAGCACAACAATTAATTTTTTTACATAACCCTCTGCTTAAAACATAACTGCGTACCCAGATAAGACACCTGTATTATTTGTAGTGTTCACCCATCAACACACTTATCTAGGTTTAACCCTGCTTAATCTGTGAGATCTGACAAAACCAGGCGTATCTCATGTGGTTTTGACCAAATCCTGTCCATGACAACATTACACGTACATAGCATTTTTCAAGCTGCAGACCTCCCGAATTGGAGCGGCGCATCGTGACCGTGCAGCTGCATCAGACCGGGCAAGCTCTGACGACACGCGGTGTGTGCGCGTCGTCTCGCAGGTTCTGCCTGTCGGAGACGAGCTGTCCGCAGGAAGATCACTTCCCCGTGAACCTGTGCGTGAAGGTGAACGGAAAGCTCTGTCCCCTGCCGGTACGTGCAGTCCTCGCTCGCCAATTTCCACTCGCGCTTGCGCCGTGTCAAATTAAATTGTGCGTCAGTCGTACATCGTACGGTCCTTTATTAACCCCCTGCTAAATGAAGGCCGCCCCCCTCAATGAGTTTCGGTCGCAGCTGTTGTTTGACCGTGCTTCTCCATGGTGGTCGATACAGGTTGGCCCACCTCCAAGTGGGGGAGTAGATGTGGGAGCATTAAAGTATCGTGGATTTTGTTGAACCACCCATCTGCTGTCTACTTGTGCAGCGCTTTGTGACCCTCAGGTGAAAGGCGCTATATAAAATGCTATTATTATTATTACCAAGCGGCCCCACAGTTAATCGTACACGGTGGTTGCTCATCCAAGCACTCTTCAGGCTCAACCCTTCAGTTAATGCCTGTGGTCTAGTGAGAACGGGCGTAGTTCAGTGGGATTTGGTCGTAGGCCAAACTTGAATTGAATTGTGACCCCCCCCTAAATATAGACCATTATTCGAATCGTGAGGGAAAAGGGAGTTGTGTTACCAGGCTCTGAATCATTCCAGCACTCGTGTAATAATCCCATTGTGGCCCACCAACCGCGTCCAGACCACCGGGTTACACGCACAGCAACGCTCTGCAGGCAGGGGGGGAATTGTGATTGTAGGCGCTTGGCGGTAAGTCAACTGTAATCTCACCCTTAAGGGGGTTGTGGGGGAGGGTGGCAGGCCGGGAAGGTGGGCGGCCATAGTGTTTCCTCATCTCCCCGCGGTGCACGCACGTAGATAGATAGATGTTTATTATTACAGCAGAAAATACCCAGTGAGCTTGCAAGCTCTTTACGGGATTCCATGTGACGACGGACGATGCGTTGTTGTCCGTGTGCGCGCTGGTGGCGCAGGGTTATTTGCCGCCGACCAAGAACGGCGTGGAACCCAAGCGGCCGAGCCGCCCAATCAACATCACGGCGTACGTGCGGCTCTCCCCAACGGTGCCCAACCACATCACCGTGTCGTGGACGGCCGACTTCGGCAGGGTGAGGCCCCCCACCGCTTGCCACCCACCCATCCGCCACCCACCCACCACCCAAAACAAAGATCCCCTGTGTAGCCTTAATAGACTGTAGGGGCAAGTGCCGTTAGCGAGCACCTATAAAGGTCGACACGGCACACGAGGGGGTGGGTGACCAGCACCACGCCCGGCCGCCGTTGTCTCCCTAGTGATAATGTTTACACACTGCACTCGGTACTCATTTAAGGCTGGTGTTGGCCATGAGCGGGATTCGAACTCGGGTCGCCAGATTTGTAGCCCACCGCGCTAACCACTGGGCTACCGCTCACCCACCCACCAATCACCCACCCACCACCCTCCCATCACCCACACCCTGTCGCCACCCCCCTGACCAGACTCTCAGTTCCCCTGTGCAACCCCTGCTCCAACCCTCTCCTCCGTTCCCCGTCGCATGCTTAAACACGTCCAGGTGCTGGTCCCGGGATGCTTCTCGGACATGTCCACGCCCGTGTGTGCAATTCCTGTGGTTATATATTTAAAATAAAAACATCGCATAGAGATTCAACGGTTTTGGTGAATGATACGCGATGGGATTTTTAAAGCCGTGTATTTTACTGCTTCGAGTTGTTATGCCGTTCGATTATAAAAAAAAAAACCCAAAAATGTTTTGCTGATTTTCCGTGCTCTGTCGTTGTTGACATGTCGTTCTCTCCGCAGCTTTGTGCAGCGCTTTGTGACCCTCGGGTGAAAGGCGCTATATAAATGCTATTATTATTATTAGAACTAGTCGTAGTTTCAGCTCGTGGTGCCTACCTAGGAAGCACGCTTGGATGTTCAAGTGTTTTGAGCTGTTGTTGTAGTTGATTTGTTACACGCTTATAAGATGTGTGAAGGAAGATTGTATCTGTTAAAAATATACTTCTGATGTATTCACACCTGGAGGAGTGTTAATGTCGTTTTGATTGTGTTTTTTATTCGCCTCCGAGTGGTGTCTACACTGTGCCAGGTTATGTGGCATGAATTTTAAGCCTTTCATTGCAGTGCCAGTCATGTGCTTTTTATAGTCTCATATCATTCGCCTCGCTTGCAATTCAATGATTAATTGGGATTCAGGGTTAGGTTTCGACTCCGTAATCATATTATCGTTTACATTACGGGGAATATGGCGCCCTCTAATGGCTAGTGGACGCAATTCGACCTATTGTTACTCAAACTTTAAGCCATTCATTTATATACATGCAATGCTCGTGCAGTGAGCTTAAGAATCAATAATTTACACAATCTGTGCACTATTGACGTTACTACTTTCTATTTTCATAATTTCCCTAAGACCACAAGAGAAAGGGGTTCTCAACCATTTGCACCTCGAGGCCCACTTGGGTATGGTCTCCATGGACCACTAGGTGGCGTTCACATGCCACTGAAGGGGTTGCAACCCACTGATTGAGAATGGCGGCTCCAGAAGACCTCACTAACAGCACGAAGCTCATGTTGGCCATGCTGGGAAACGTAGCCTATGGAGGCAACGACCGACTGAGAGCCGTTTAGTGCGTCGGTTGTGTCTGGGTTATTCGCGGGCTTCTCTGATAAAGGGCTGTTTTGACTGCGTGCGGCTGTTCCTCCACAGAACTACTCCATCTCGGTATACCTTGTGAAGCAGCTCACCTCGTCGCTGCTTCTCAACCGGATGAGGGCCAAGGGAATCCGCAATTCTGACCACTCCAGGGCGCTGAGTACGCATGCGCAGACACACACGCCTTGGTGTTATCTCAGCGGTTGCTGCTGGGATTGTAATTAATTTGTGATGTTTTAGTCCGGTCATCGACAAGAATTGGCTCGTGTGCTTACAGTACGCAGCTTGAATTGGGCGAGTGTAAGAAGCTAATCGTTTTGTACCTGTTACAAACGCCTGCAGCCACTAGAGGCGCCACATTCGCTGCAATGTTTATAAAAATGATCACTCGTAGAATCGTGACTCCTCCGCAAATTGTAGCAAACTACTAAATCACGAGGGAGGTGAAATTGTTGATTGGCCAGTCCACGTGCAATGCGAAGTCCCACCTGCAGTGCATAAAATACTGTTTGCTTTTAATGAGCACGTTTATGAATGGAGATTTTAATATGCCTCTGTGCTGCTGCACATTACATCCAGAATTCTGGATGTAATGTGCTCTCTTCACACACACACACACACAGGTGTACAGCAGACTTTTGATTGTCACAAATTAAATCATTGTGTGAATCGGCACTTAATTAAGGACTATTAAAATCAATAATATTAGGAGGTTCCACAGTAAGTGTGTAGCATTATGGGGAGATGGGTTGTGTACACTTTCACAAAACGGTTACAACATCATCCTTTCACATGTGTGCTTACAACCAATGTAAATCCACTGTTGACTGAGGGCCTTCCCAAGCCGTGCGGGTTGTAGGGGTTGTTTCACAAAACTATACCGTCCTGGTCGGTGCACAGTTTGGGGAAAGCGGGGAGCATGGATTTAGGAGCATAGGCGGAATAGTGCGACGATGTGTGGTTGATGACGTAGGTAATTGATAGGGCGCCGTGCTTTTGACAGGAATTAAGTTAAAGTCTTTGGAGTACAGTTTGATTTTTAATTGCTCTCTTTTAATTGGCTCATGTGAGAGGCGAAATGTCGTGAAGGAGATAGGGGGAACACCCGACATGGCTATCCCCAAAAGAGCAGCTCGTGAGAAATTCTCATACACAGCCGTATAAACCAACATCAATATATGGTCTGCTTTTTTTTTACATTCTCGAAAGCGTAAAAAAATTGGAAGCGAACCATTTTCATGTGGTGATGTTTGACAGCAGTAGAAGTGATTTCCCAATCCACCACACCTCAGGTGTCTTGCCACTTGTTTGCAGAAGGCAGCCACACTTAATCTGCAAAGAACATGCTGTAACTTGTCTAATGTCCATAACATCCCCTTGTATTGCCCATCCAATTTTTGTTTTAATTATTAACTTGTTTTTATTCTTTCGTTGTGTACTTTGCCCCTGTTGGGTGTTTTTCATTGCTGTAACTGGGATTGTTTTCGGATTAAACTGTCTGGGGTAATCGTGCCCTTTTACCTTTGAGCCATTATCAGTGGCTGACAATCTGTACATAGTTTTCCACATGTGCATATAGAGTTGAATAATACGTATTTTACCTATTTAGCAATCTGTTCTACGCATTAATGTCACGACTGGTGTTAACATTTGCAGGTTTGTGTGGTTGTCAGCAAAAGGCACTGGGGCAGCAACACGCATTGTTGTACTATACTTCTATGCATTTCACATCTATGCTTCGTCAACCCACACTAACTAGTACACGGTCATTTAACCCCCACAACCGATATGGCATGGGGAGTTCCTCAATCCAGCTGAGGATTTATAACAATACTGCCGTACGTGTACGCTTTTAAAACATATGGTGTACGTTGCAACGCTAGACGGCGATGTTTTAGAACCAGACATTACTGAAGAGCGTATCAAATCTGACAGCGTTGACGCGGGGCATCTGTCCTGCGTCGAGAGCTGCGTGTTCTCCTAGCCTTATACCCGACTATCGTAGACCGCGCACCGGCGTTTGGGCTCCGCTTGATGTGGTTTGCGACCGTCTGTCTCTCGCACAGTCAAGGAGAAGCTGACGGCCGACCCCGACAGCGAGATCGCCACCACGAGCCTCAGGGTGTCTCTGCTGTGTCCGGTGAGTGCGTGGGTTCGTGCGTCGCGCCGGAAGGCTCGCTCGCAGCAGCAGCCACCTGGACACCCTGCCGCCCTGACCCACGATGTGTATACGTGTTTAATTTTATCGGCGGTTACTTTTCCATTGCGTGTACAGCGCGGGTGTTTATGAGATGAAGAATTATCCATCTGGAACCCCGACAGTTGTTACTAACGTGACATTAGAACCGTTTCTGAAGTAAAATAAGACAGGCTTCTAATGCCGACTGCTAGATTCACCTCTTATAATATTCTATAGAGAGTCCTAATGCTGTAAATATACTGAGCCAGCATTGCAGATCCTGGGTACAAATTCACGAATCTACTTCCTGTGGTCAAGTTGGATTTGTTAGGTGTGGTAGACATGTAACATCTGCGTTTAACAGAAAGGTCTGCCTGAGGCAGTTTGACTCCCACCTCGGGCATCTTTCTGTGTGCCGTTTGTGTGTTCTCCCCCTGTTCTGCCTGGATTTCCTCCGGGTCTTCCACTTCCTCCTACACAAAACGAATTCATTAAATAGCTGATACAATATAATATATAGTGTGCGGTGTCTGCCTTCCGCCTCCCCACCTTTCTATGGTTTCCTCGCGTTATAAATTTGTCAACTAAAAGAGGCGTTTGCACTCATCAAAACAATCAAATGCCTTACGTTGTTTGTGAATGTTCAGCCTATTGGCACGACGACCCCCTTGAACGTTTGCGTTTGATTGTCTCGCGCAGCTGGGCAAGATGCGGCTGACCATCCCGTGCCGAGCGCTCACCTGCACACACCTGCAGTGCTTCGACGCCGCTCTCTACATCCAGATGAACGAGAAGAAGCCGACTTGGGTGTGTCCTGTGTGCGACAAGAAAGCCCCCTACGACAGCCTCATCATTGACGGGTAATTGTAATAGCAATGATAACAGTAATCAGATAATGTTAATAAAAGATCTGGCAAAATTACTTTTAGGGTTTCGAACATGTGTTGGCTTTGAAGCCATTAGTTAAGAGGACCGAAGTTAATTGGCAGCTGTCGGAGCAAAATGGGTTTGCGTATTTACGAACGGTCCTTTTTGCTGTGCTTCTGGTCTGCCGCGGTTTGGGCAAACCTTTGATTAATTTGGCCGATTTTACTAGGCAAGTTCCTAGTAGCAACACGACTTAACACTGCAAGTCTGTTCGTTTCAGATCATCTTTACGAGAGACAGACAAAGTTGATGGATAAAGATAAGGTGGCAATTTTCGATGGAACTCCTCCATTCTTCCACACAGACGGGATCCAGAGTTTTCACACACATCTGGACAATCCATCAGTCTTATCAGGAATTTAGAATTACAGGCTCACTCCACCACAGCCATCGGCTAGGGTTGCTCACTTCTGATTTTTCCACGGTAGCGATTGTTTTGGGTGTACGGAGTGTCCCATTGTTGTTTTCGTAACCAGCATAGCTGCAGTTGCACAACCAACGCGATAATTATAGTGAAGTGTTGGGAGAGCGGCCTGAGGACTATAATTGTCCTTGCGAAATGTCAAAGAAATCCATACTTTGTTTATTTTGGTTTGCTAGGAAGCGCAGCGGCTTTCACGTGATAGCAGAGTCTCATAATAACCACCGTGCATGCAATTCGATATGGTTACACGAAGTTACAGCTGTGCTCACGTTCCAGATGCTGTGCAAAATGTATGGAAATTTCCACTGTAATCCAGCTTTGGTGTATCCACTCGTGTTTGTGAAACGTCCAAACCCTGCAGGATGGCCAGGAGGCTGTGGGGTGGCCAGGAGGTGGCAGTATGGGACGTGACCGTTAAACCCTGTTGCGCGCAGGAAAGTTTACATCGTCTCTCGTTATTCTGAGCACGCGCCGTACGTTTATTTTTTATATTTGTAGTTTTTAATGACCACGTTTTAAATGCACCTCGCGCAGGTTGTTCATGGAGATTCTGAGCTCGTGCACAGACGTGGATGAGATCAAGTTCCGAGAGGACGGCTCGTGGAGCCCAATGAGGCCCAAGAAGGAGTGCCAGGACGTCACGAGCCCTTCCATGCACTTCGGCACCATCGACAGTAAGCGAAGCGCTCCGCTAACAAATAACCGTGAATGGGGGCCCCGTTCTAATTCGTCAGTTCTCGGGAAAACCGAGGAGTTACTTGGCTTGGAGACTTTTGACCTACTCCATGCAATACCATATACGCATAACCTTATTGTTGTGGAGGGGTGTGCGTGTTTCAATGAACTCCAGAGCTATGTCACCTAGAGCAGGGGTTTGCAACCATTTGCACCCACTTGGGTCTGGTCTCCACAGACCACAAGGCGGCGCTCGCAGCCCAGCGGTAGGTTGCAACCCGCGAATTCTAGATCTAGAGTCTATCACTCCTGAAACGGGGAACAGGTCTGGGGTGAGGTTCCAGACAAAAGTCGTCTGGCCCCAAAAATTCTGCCCTAGTACCGCCACCACCGAGGGGCACTGGACAACCTGGGTCAAGCTGGATCCCGGCCGTTTAAACCGGCAACAACAACAAAACCTACACGCGCACAGCATACCACACCATGCTGCCCGTGGTAAATTCCCCACGAATTTACGTCATCGTGTTACATCCTGAAAGCTAAGCGGAGTTCGGCCTGGTTTGTACTTTTAATGGTAGACTGTCCGGGAACACCGGGCGTAGTCGGTTTGGGCTGTGACACGGTCTCTGAGATGGGAATACAGCAATGGATTTGTGAACCATTACGTGTTGAGATTTGAGTTGCTCCTCTACACCACAAACGCACTTGCGGTGTAGTTGTCACACTATGCTGCTATATAACTTAGTCAAATCATTATCGTCATCATGCATGGATTTTCTCTGGTACTCTGGTTTTATCCTGCATGAAACCACTCGTTAATTGGCATTTGCCTCGCATTTAGACGGAGGACCATTCTGAAAAAGTCTTGAGAATGTGGTTTTGTGAGTTAGAGGAGGTACACGTTTACTGGAATTATTTTCGTAAGCTTGACTCGCCGTAATGTAATCCTCCAGTTACCTTGAACTTTATAACCAGGTAAGAGTCCATCGACCTGGCATGTAAACGTTGAAAATGTGCGTGATAAAGGGTGGTTTTTAAATGGTTCTGTATAAGCAATGAGTGGTGTTCTTTTTGAGTGGCACACTGGTATTTGATTAGTCTAAAACAACAATAGATGTTAGTTCTGATCCTTTAATGTTCTGATTTAGGGTTTCACGGCTTGAGTCATGATCGTTGCTCTTCAGAGCTGTTCGTTCAGAATAGCCGTGTGGAGCGCTCTCCCTCGGGACGTTTCGTCTCCCACGTTGGAAGCATCATCAGGCGTTGTGATGATGCTCCACTTCTGTGCGTTTTTCTGCAGCGCCTTCAGACCTCTGGGTGGAAGGGACTTGCATAAATCTAACAAATTAATATTATTGTTATGACTTGGCCTGCGGTGGACTGGCGTCCCATCCTTGGTGTTCCCCTGCCTTGCGCCCTGTGTCTGCCGGGATGGGCTCCGGCTCACCGCGACCCTGTATAGGATTAAGCGGTTTCTGAAAATGAATGAATGAATGTTATGACTTGGTTGCCGGTGCCGCGTTTCACCTTGTACCTCACAGGGTCAACCGCCATAGGAGGAGGTGCCCCTACCACAGGGCACCTCTTTACTATCACGTGGGGAGCACGATATAATTATCGAGCGGCGATCGCGAGGACTTTGACAGAATCGCGGATCGTCGATCGGAATCTCCCGGGGTCACAGGCGTTCCGCTGGCGCTTACTTCCCCCCCTCCCCGTATCGCCGCCCGCAGGCTCCAACAGCTACGACAACGGCTCCCCGTGCAGCGACGAGCGCAAGTCCATCGTGGAGCAGCGCGTGAACGTGGACAGAAAGAAGGTCGAGGTCATTGACCTGACGCTGGACAGCTCTTCGTCGTCGTCGTCCGACGATGACAGTGACCAGGAAGACGAGGCTCAGGACGGCGCGCTCGCAAAGGGCGGCGGCGGCGGAGGTGGAGGAGGCGGAGGCGGCGGGGCTGGTGCCGGGGGCGGTGGTGGCTTTCCAGCGGCAAGCCCCTCTCCCTCGTTGCTCTCCCGGGGGTGAGTTGTCCAGCCGCGTAGCTAGCAGGGGCTCTCACAAGTGGTTGCGTGTTAGAATAACACAGATTTAAATCTGCGGCATAGGCCCGTAAGTTTTAAGGGCAATGCGTAACTTGTCACAGCGTATTGTTTGCATGTTTTTTTTCGACAAACTTTTTGTTGTTGTTGTAAACTTGATGCTAGATGTTTATTATTACAGCAGAAAAATACCCAGTGAGCTTGTAAGCTCTTGTGAAAGCTATATTTTGGTGTTCGGAGTTCTTAACACCTGTATTATTGACGGAGAGGGTAGAAACCTTTGGCTCATACATTATGATTATTGTTTTACGTTTTGTTTCAAACGGAATACTGTCCCTCCGTCAGAATCGTGAACATGCACCAGACGTCACCGGGGGTGCGTGGCGCGGCGCTGGACAGCGGTTTCGTGCCGCCGCCGCAGCTGGCCGACTACCACCCGTCGTACCACCACCCACACCTGTCGTCGCTGCCGCCAGATCTCCAGGGTACAGCTGCTGGGCCCCGCAGCCGCTCGTGGGACCTTGGCAAGGCTGATTTGCGAAACATTTCATTTGTTGCATTTTGTCACATTCCGTTGCGTGCGTGTTTCCTTTTGCGCTTTGTTGGGTTTTTGTGTTGTTCCTGCAAGTGCGTGCTAGTGTGGGGTTTTGCGTGTGTGTGACCGACTGTGGTTTTTAATACAGGGTGTGTGTCGAAGCTGTGGTTTTAAAGATGTTTATTGTATTGATGTACGTTTTCATGGCTCCATGTATGAGAATTGATCTGAAGAGGTGTTTTTTTTTTCGCGATAGCTCTGTTGAGTGTTCCTTCTGTCTGCTTCAAGACGTTTTTCCTCCTACGTTGGAGAAAGGAGGAATGCTCGACCCGACTATCCCAAAAGAGCAGCTCTTGAGGGAAATTCTCAAGTTGTTTATTGGTTCTTAGATGTTGTTTTTTCTTACACTTTAGAGTTAACTTTAAAACACTCTTTCTGAGTTCATTATTAAATCGTGTTACCGTTTTCAATGGCCACCATCTAGGGTTGTCCGGTTGCCCTCCAATGACGACTATTGGAGAAGAATGTTACGGTCGGATGCCCTTCGTAACGCCAACCTCCTTTGGTCGGCGGGTCTTTTGATTGCTATTTGTCTGGCACCGCCCCGCAGACCCATTCACCAAGGGAGACCCTAGCAGGAGTGCTGGATTCCAGATGGCATAACTCTGGGGTTCCTTGTAATCCGCAAACCACCTCCGCAACGATAAGATTGCGTATGTTGATGATAAATGCAGTGGTCAAATGTCTTAAGCCACCGGGGAGGATCTTTATTGGTTATAATTTAATCGTTACATCGGTAAACGTGACTAGCTCTGGTGGTGGATGGCTATTTGCAATAATGTTGACGTATACGTTCGCACCTCTCCTGACAAATACGAATTGGCGCCTGATCATCCATAAAACCTACAGTATCTTCTATGTGCAATATAATGTTAGTCATGTGTATGATGAGGGCATTGTTGTGTAAAGGTTGCCGTGAGTATTTTGCACCGCATTATGATGCAACAAATGCGATTTATTTCCCCGTCGCCAATCCTTGCGTTTTGTGTCATTCCGCGGTGCCGCTGCAGGACTGGACCTGTTCTCCTTGCTGCAAGGAGATAGCCAGGTAGGAAACCCCTTCCTCTGAATAAGGGAGACCTTTCACCGCTCACTTGACTTGAGACATCTTGATGTTTTAAAACGTCTCTTCTCTGCCATTTGTGAACACTGTGGGTTGCTCATACTTGTGGTGGCTCACGTAATGCACGCTCACGATTTTCTTATGCGTACTTAATACACCAACGTTACTTTTACTTCGGGTGTATTAAGCTTGCGGTCTTGCCGCTTGCGTGCCTATTGGTTTGCTTACGGGCGGCACCGTGGCAGTACCCGGTGAAAACCCGTGCCTGCACGGGCGTTCGTAAGTCGGGCGTTCGTAACCCGGGAACCGCCCGTATTACGATGTTATTGGCCGGACGAGCGACTAATCATCTCCTAACCCGACGTCGCCGCCGCTCCTCCAGCACTACAGCAGCTCGGGCCTGGGCGGCGGCAGCTCGGGCGACGACCAGGACATGGTGCGATCGGCGCTGGGCGGCCACGGCTTCTTCCCGTACGTGACGCCGCCCGTCTACCTGGACCAGCTGACGTCGCCCGTGGTGGGCACGGCGCCCATGGACGCGCTGACGTCGCCCGTGGGCGGCCCGCTCTCGGTGACGAGCAGCACCAGCTCCAGCAGCCTGCTGTCGTCGTCCAGCGGCTTCCGCGACCCCCACGCGGCGCACGTTTTCACGCCGGGGCCCTCCGACATGCTCAACAGCTCCGGCCCCGAGGTCATTCCGCTGGACGACTGAACGGCAAACCGTCGAAGCGGAGGAGGATCGTCGTTGTTATATTTTTTTGAGCGAGAGCGCGTGTTTTACCACGACCGGAGGCACCCCCGGGGCGAGGAACGTGACACTCGTCGGGGGAAGTTGGGGCGAGCGGCGGGGGGGGGGGGACTCGGCCCGCGAGACGGAGTCGTGCCGATCGGGCGAAGGAGGGTGCCGTTCTCTACACGCGCGCCGCTCCCGTCACCGGCGCCTCCACGCCTCCTCGTTAGTGTCTCGGCCGCAGCGTGCGGTCACGTGGGGCTCCGGATGAGCGGGACACGGTGGCGACGCGAGGACGGGGCCCGTTCGTCAAGCGGCAGCGGAGCATGCACCTTTGTTTCTTGTCCGTCGTAGGCGGCCGAGGCCTCGTTGGAAACCCACCCGGCGGGGTCACCGTGCAGTGTTAAGCTAAGTTATGCATGAGAGAATTGTGCACGGAAGGCCGCCGCCGCCTCGCTTCGCGTCTCCCGATGTTGGCGGCGAACGTCGCGCGTCCCGTCATGGAGGCCGCAGCGGGAACTGACGCCCGCAGCCGCGGCAGACCACGCGCTGCGAAGTCTGCTCTGCTGCAATCGTGGGCCGCTCTGCTTGTTGAGCGGACCTGTGTTGTTTTGTTACGTGCAGTCTGGATGTCGCACACATGTACGCTTTAGGTTTTGTTGCGTCTGCCTCTTTTTTTTGCCATTTGCTTTAATACAGAGGCCAGTTCGAGGACGTCGCCTCCCACCGTACGCTTCGCCTGGCCGTCTCGAAACGGAATGTAAATACGGCAGTGAAACGGAACGGGAGATCCAATCCCCGTGCGAGTTTACGACAACATTTTGCGTTGTTTCGTCCACCTCGCACTGTGCATGTACAGTCTCTCCCGCCCGCCATGAAGTATGTACTTTTTCGCAGTTGCATTATGAAGGATAAACACTGATCGCCGACCCGCAGAGAGGCCGGAAGCCGAAGAGTAAAATGCAAGTCGCTCCGTCGTCGCGTCGCGATCCCGCTCGCGATCCCGCTCGCGTGCTCCCCGTACCGCGCGGGCAGCGATGTCGGGAGGTCGCGACGGAGAGGTCGCGATGCCGGGAGGTCGCGACGGAGGACGTGGGCAGCTCTGACGGCGCCGCCACCGACGCCCGCTCCCGTGCTCCGCACACGTCTTACCACCCGGCCGTATTGCGTTGGTGTGTTGCACTGTGCGAGAATGTCAAGCTCAGGGTAATCTCAGTTGAGTTTGAGACAATTCTTCTTTTTAAGAGAGTGGAGGTTATTATAAAAAATGTGTTTTTGTTTCATTGGTGGGGCCACGTGCTGATCTCGTGCACGCTGCTCCCTCGTGGCAGTGCGTGGTACGAGAGGGGGAAGGTTTTGAGTTTAGTGGCGGAAGCCAGATCAAGTTCAGCCAAATGAAGTATCACCGTGGATCCAAATGTCAATCTCGATATTGCGATAATAATCACTGCCACGAGGTAACATCGTTTTGTTATGAATGTGTATTTGTTTACACTTGGTGTAGAATTGTGATTTCTATGGCTTGGTCAAGATGAAATCCAACCAAGTCCTTCATCCAGAATAAGACCATGAACTGCGACCCAGAACGAGAGCAGAAATCGGTACCACTTGACGTAGAAAATCCTCTACTAGCAGCTTATTTATATAGCATTTACGGGTGGATTATTTGATAAACTAATTTTTTAATGTTTCACGTAAATCATAGTCATTGGCAACATCAGTACAGTGGACGTGCCAGAGAGTTATGCCACCTTAGGTGGCACAAACAAGGGCACGTGCTCAGTGGCTGCTGAACTATTAAGAGGAGGGCCCTGCAAAAGGCGATTCCTCGTGACCCGTTTTCTTGTCGGGTATTTTGGCGCTGCGCGCAAGAGTCCCCGCCGTTAGTAGGGGGTTACGAGTTAGACGTGTATCGTGGACGCGAAATACGACTTTTACCGAGAATAAATCAGCCCCAAATATGAAGAGAAATTTGGGAAGTTCGATTTGAGGTTTGAACCGGAATGAGCCGGATAACCAGACGGTAATGACATAAGAATGCCGCCACCGCCACACAACGGGGAGTTCCGGGCTTGATTCATGCTTTGGTGAAAGTCACTTTGTTTCGAAGAAAATCTGTCGACTCGGCACGAACGAGCAGATTTATGGCCACTTTTCTGCCAACATGTATTAGGTCCTTGGGGTCTAATTCGCAACGGCCAAATAGCTGCTACTTTCCGCTGATTTTGCCGGTTTTCCGTCGAAAATCGACCAAAAGGCCTTTCCACCGGTGCTTGAATTAGGTCCCCTGTGTTGGCGCTGGGTACCTCTACGCATGCGGGA
>JAZEWU010000001.1:33730870-33768005 GCA_036362915.1 Geotria australis
TGTCGGATTTCGCTTGATATCCGCGCACGGTCGATTCCGCCAAGTTGAGTCACTCGTCACTTGGGCGACAGAAGCTTACACACAGCGCGCACCGTCCCACAAGCTTGTCTTCTGCGCCACCTTTCCCCCCTGCCACACACACGCACCCTCTTCGCCTCTCTCCCACCCAGCCCACTACCCTCCTCCGCCTCCCGCGTCCATCTCCTCCCGAGCCGCGCCTCGTGTGTCGGAGGAACCCGTAGCCTCGGCAGCAGCCGTGGCCTCTACACGAACCGCAGCGTCACGTCAGCGGCCACTTACGCTCTGCTAAGTCAAACAATAACACCGTTCGCGCCCGCCTGGCGGAGCGTTGGAATGACCTGCGAGTTGGGGCGTCACGCGCGCGCGCCGTCTGGAGATTATAATAATAGTTTTAACGTTTGTAACGCGTGGCACATATTCGTTCAGTGTCGAAGGTACGCATTCGACGAGAGAACGGCTCAGAGGTGTAGCGAGGAAAGCGCAGAGAGTCGGAGGAGGCAGCCAGGCGGTTTGCCGGCGCCAACATATTGCCACTAGACACTGCTTCCTATATATATTAGGATGTTATCGGCCAACTAATTAATGAGCATTTTTTTTTAGTTCTGGGAGGAAACCGGAGAACCCGGAGGAAACCCACGCAGAACAGGGGGAGAAACACACAAACTCTACACAGAAAGGCGCCCAAGGCGGGAATCGAACCGCCTCGGGAAAGATCATTCTTTCTGTGAGGCGCGGATGTGGTCTGGGAATCGAACTCGCAATTGGTCAGGTTCGTAGTGCGGTATCCTCATCGGCTGTGAATCGACTCTCTAACATGCTGAGAGCTAATTGCCAGTCACAATGTCCCTTGCAGAGCAGACCTAACAGGTTATTAGTATTATTTACGAGCAGAGTACCCGCCCTACGGGCGATCTTGTTGCAAGCGGGGTGACACGTTCCTCTGACGCCAGGATAAAAACGGAAGCCTGCTCAAGAGGGTTGATGGCACTTGTGAAAAAAGTGTGAATTTAAACCTCACACAGTGTTCAAGTTTTAGAAGAGTGATCGGTGAGTGGGAAGTAAAGCTGAGAATAAGACGTAGAAAGCGTCCGTGTTGTGCAGATACGATTTGCGGACACGCATACCGTCAGTGCGGACATACATGAAACACACGCACACGCTGCATCACATATAGCCTGCGATATTCCTCAGCAAGGTCAGTAAGATATCACGTGGAATCCGCGTCCGTTAAATATATAACACAATTATCGTTCCTTCTTCTAGATGTAATTCATCCAGTGAGGCTTCTATGGTGAACCGTGAGCGCCGTACTCCCACCCCCCTTACCCTCCTCTCCTTGTCCCGCCGCCCTCCGTCCCCCCAACGCACCCCCAACGCACCCCCACCCCCAACTCCCATTCAGAGGCAGCTCCTCGGGGTGGCCGGACAGACGCTCAAGTTCAAGTTAGAGAGCTCATTGCGACCACAGGCCATTGGCAACCACCGCACCTCGCCGTCGCTTCCTTCCTTCTGCCAGATCCCGCATTGATCGCACAGTTGGCAACACCATCTCCGAGCGAGGTGTGTTGTCACAGCCTCGTCCAGAGGTTGACGGTCGCTTTAAGCTCTTAGCGGTAGGGTCCTATCGCTCCCCCGCCCCCCCTTCCCACATTGCACCGTGCCGAATGCTTCTGCCGGTTTCCTTACCGGCACACCGTAGCGGACCGTATCGGCTTACTTGTACCTCCGGTCTCATCCCAACGACGGGTGTGGGATGCGGGTGCCCTCTTCCCTCCGTGTATGCCCCTCTCAATGCACTCTGTCTGCTCGTCGGTAGCTGCCGCCAAATGAACCTTGTCTGTGTGAGCGAAGACGCTCATGACGGAGAGAGGGCCGGGTGTGGGTGTCCAGGCCCCTGCGACAACGGAGCGGAAGATACCCCCCCCTTTCCCCGGCTCCCACCAACCCCTCCCCCCGCCCCCCATCCTACACACTTCCAAAATCGCTGCTTGGAGGCACTCCAATACAAGGTGCTATTGAGGTTAAACCTTGTATATTTTACACAAGGTGTTGTTGTTTATTTTATTCACGTCAAAACGGTAGTATGAATAACCAGGGTCGGCACGGTGCCTTTCCGTGAAGAGTTTTTGCATGTTCTCTCCCCGTGTCTGCGTGGGGTTTCTTCGGGTACTGTAGTTTCCTCCCACATTCAAAGGACATGTTGCCTAGGTTAAGTGTCCTGACTAAACCGCTCCTCCCGGTGCCCGGAGATATTGTAGCTTGCTTACCTCTCCCTGCTGGACAACTGTTAAAAAGAGCTACACAGCTCCATCGGTTCCTCTCCATTTTAAATGCAAACTCACTTATCAACTTTTTTTAATGGGCGAGATCAACGATCGGTGGAGATCGCCGGCCCAAACGTTGTTGTTTAAATTTCAAAGTTTAAATCTCAAAATACAAACTGGCTCACTGATTGACTTGCAGTCGAGACGAGACCCGCTCCTCACACATCAGTGAACGGGCCGTATTGGTGGCGATGCCCCAGCGTCAAATAGAGGCCTGTAAGAGCGGAGGTTGGTGAATCGGTGACAGAGATCTCCCGCGTGGGCAAAACGTCAACAATCTAGGGATCCATGAGAGGTCATGGATGGAAGCGCGGCGCAGGGGTTCTCAACGTTTTGCACCTCGAGGCTCACTCGGCCCATTTTGGGTGTGGTCTCCACGGACCACTAGGTGGCGCTCGCGGCCCACTGATGGGTCGCGACCCACCGGTTAAGAATGGCGGGCATAGAGAGTCTGTTGGCGAGCGTTGACGGGTACCGGAGCGTTTCTCCGAGTGTAGTTTAATTCCCCACCACGATGAAAGTCTCGCTAAGGAACTGGCCGAACCGCTCAATGTCTCAACCTCCTGAAACAGCCTTTGAGACTCACGATGATAGGTTTCATTGACTGGTCTTCTTAATTTGCGATTCCTCGAAGCGCGATGGTTAGCTTCTGGACATCGTTGTCTTTCAGCTCGGCTTCGAAGTGTTTGGTAGAATTCGCAGGTAAGACCGAGTATTACTTGACAGGGATCGCGACGTGAACGCAAACCTTCGTATTTTAAACCCTGTGGCTACTGTCACTTGGACACATACAGCGTGTACACGTAGCTGTAAGCGTTTACTTTAATACGACGCAAAACACGCCTGTTGATTGATAAACAATCTAATAATAATAATAGCATTTATAGAGCGCCATTCACCCGAGGGTCACAAAGCGCTGCACAGGGCTGTGGAGAGAACAACGTAACGTGCATCGACCCCCACATTAAACGAGGCCACATGGCCTTGGAAGTTCTCACGTCCGGGACGTTGAGCCGACACCGTTGAGCACCTGGGTTCGAATCTAGGTTTCACCCACCGGTGAATAAACCAGATTATGGTGTGATTTTCACGGCTCGATGTATGGAGAATTGCTCTCAATAGCTGTTCTTTCGGGATAGCCGTGTCGAGCGTTCCTCCAAAGCAGCTTCCGCATTTGTAGGGGTTGATGGACTCAACCTCGTCTTCAGTGATTCCGAGAGTTTTTAGTTAATTTACAATTGAAACCAAAAATAATGGCCTTTACCCAGAACGCCTCACTGATTTCATAGACTCCTGCATTGGAGAGTCCTACAGTGAAATGTTTGGCCAAACAGATTTGAAATAAGTGTTTCTTGTTGGAGGAACCACGCGTGAGGGCATCATTCTCAACGGTCCGCACAGACGGGTTCGTGAACACGTGATATTTCCATCCTCTGCCCCACCTGGCATCCCAGTGGGTAATTTCATTCGGCCCAGCCCTGTTTTGTGGATCAAAGATTCTCGCCAAACTGACTTAATGGAAGAACGAACCTGCGCATCCCTTGACAACATAATTGTAGTATCAATCTGAACTATACATAAGGAGTTTATAACTAAAATCGTGCTTTGGGTTGCTGGGTTAAAATGTAATTGCCGCGTTGAAAACGTCGTTGCGTAAGTCGGTGGAACCTGTGGGTGTGCGTAGTTGGCGCACTGACTAGGGGGGTTATATTTAGCCAGGTGAAGTTGCGATGCGTCACGTGCTGATGAGAACTCGTGGCGCCGAGGCGTTCTCTGAACCTGCGACCGAATGCGTTGCACCTCTGAGTGCGGCATTATCAGCAGCGCTTACGCACGTCAAGATTCGTAGACACGCCTCGCGTGACCATACCTGTCTGGGTTTCAGTTGAGTCATAATTGCATCGCGAAAATAACTATATCCTCCATAATTGGGAGCATCGCCGGCGTCATCTGGGAAACACGCGTCTATCCTGTCGTGTTAAGACGTGTTGAGCAATCATCGGGCGCGGGCGGTGTGTGACTTCATTTGAACGGAAGAACGGCAGTGTAATCACGCCAAGCCACACCGCAATATTGGCCCCGATTCCGTCAGACCTCGGAATCTAAGCAGCAATGGAACTTGCAAAGTTTCTTGGAAGGGGGCAACAATGTGAGTCAAATTCAGGTCGTCATAGGCAGCCGCGGAGCTATGTGATGTGCAGCAGAGGGAAGTGCAGCAACATCCATTGCTGTGCTGTACTTATATGGCCCCTAGTCTACGCTCCCTGGCTTCACAAGCCTTCGCTCACCGGCGTGGTGGAGTCTCGTCTAATAGCCCCCCATATCATCCGTCAAGGCGTGTCGATGAGGCCTTCATCCAGCAGTAGATCGACGTACGGGCTTGTCTGTACACATACTCTATACAAAGTTAACCGTGGATGTCTCGAGGGCAAAGGAGCGGAGTTTGACAACTGCCGGTTGTCGGTTGCATAAATAGTCTCAAGCGATATTTCCCCTTCGTTTGCCAGTGTACATCAGTGTCAACTAACGGGACATTCCCCCTTAAGGAATTGTATGCAACTGGCTGCGGGACTCGAGGGTTCAACGCGCCACCCCTCCTCCCCTCGTGGTCCGCGATGCCCCGCGTGTTTTAACCGGTGACCTGTAGTTTTTTTTTGCGGTGAACATAAATCTTCCGGCAATCTCAACAACTTTTCCAAGCCCCTCTCTCTCTGTTTCCCCAGCCAACCCGCAGTCCCAACTCGACCACCGGGGCCCTCCTTCCCCCCTCGAGTTCTCTGTACGGCAGCTGTCGGAAATATTTCAAAGATGTAAGGAAAGACGTGGGCCTGTTTGTTTAGCATTAGGCGCATGCTATGGCTGGCGGCGGAGTTAAACAGCTCTTGCGCCTGGGAAGTATTTTGCCCGTCTTTTTAATTATTACTTTTATTTGTATTGTTTTCCCCGAGAATCGCCGGGGGTTGGAACGAGGCGGTGGTGCCACCGCGTGGCGAGACGATGAATTGTTTCGCTGTTCACTTACCACAGGCCCGAAGATTGGTTCGATTTTATACCTGACCAGTTAATAGAATCGCGGTGAGCCGGAGCCTATTCCGGCAGACACAAAGCTTCTTCTTCTTCTTTGCGATTCTTCGAAGCGCGACGTTAAATTACAGTTTCCCATTTTCTTACACAGCCCCTTGCATTTTCATTGAACTCCGCAAGGTCTTTTGAGCTGCAGAGGTTGGGTAGTAGAGCACAGACAAGGCAATGTTCCATAGTATGGTCTGCTTCTCCACATTCACAGGTGGTTGGGCCGGTCTTGTAGCCCCATCTGACCAAAGCATCTTTTGATCGTCCCGTTCTAGTTCTCAGGCGGTTGAGTGTCTTCCACTGAATCCATGGTGCATCTGAGCCAGGAGGGAAGTCTTCAGCAGGTGGGATTCCCATGCCAGTTGCAGGAGGGTCACTCTCAAGCTTTTCCGTCCAGAGCTGGAGTCTGGTTTCCCCTCGAGATGTTGTTAGGGGCTGCAAGGTAGGGATAAACCCACGATGGGACGCCAGTCCATCACAGGGCATCGGGCGCAATTTAGTCAGGCTAATTAACCTAGCCAGCAGCGTCGTCTTTAGACTTGTAGGAGGCCACCTTGATAATAATGACCTTTACAGATTAAGCGGTTTCTGATCATGGTATGGTAATTTACAACTGTTTGATGGCATTGCAGTGGAAACTATGATGCGGTTTCCATTGGGTTGAACACATTAACACTAGTTTATTGAACAGTTTATACCAGTTTTAAAACACTTTTTTTATAATTATAATAATAGCATTTTATATAGCGCCTTTCACCCGAGGGTCACAAAGCGCTCCAATATAGCAACGATTAACATTTTGACGGTGCTTAAATGCGACTGCATGTCAAGACGATTAACCGAGGTGTTCAGTAAATGTAAATTCACCAATTCATAATTCAATCCATCTGTTTAGTGCCTTTGGGGTATCGTTCATATACGTGCATTTCACTGGATATTCCAGTTTCATCCCACATGGCACTCATTTATGGTAACTGGCCCAACATCCCAACGCGGCAAACACCTTAAAAGGAATGTCAAGACTCGGTGAGGTTTTCCTGGGTAAAGGTCATTATTATCAAGGTGATTTAAAGCCAATTATATACCTTAATTCGTGGTCCCGAGCCAAATATGGAAATTACACATTCTTTTCGAAGGCGCCAGTCCATATAATAGACGGGATAATTACTGTTTACTTCACACGTGGTTCAGCGTCATCATTATTCGACTAACACTGGCGAGGTGAAGAATCCCAGCGGCGAGGCGACTTGAGTGGGCAGAGACGGGGCAGCTGCACCGGGGCCCACGGGGCCGGAGGAGCCCAGGTGGCAGGCAACCACGACGGGGGAAATTAGACAGAGGGCCTGGGTTAGGGTTGCCACCTTGGAGGCACAATAAATCGAGACATACCGCTGGGGTAAGGATAAGAGGACTGTACGTGGGCGGCACGGTGGCGTCGTGGGTAGCGCTGCCGCCTCACAGCGAGAAGGTCCCGGGTTCGAATCTCGGCTCGGGGGCCTTTCTGTGTGGAGTTTGCATGTTCTCCCCGTGTCCGCGTGGGTTTTCGCAAGGCACTCTGGCTTCCTCCCACCGTCCAAAGACATGATGCTAGGATAATTGGCGTGCTGACTAAGTTTCCCCAGGCGCCCTGCGATGGACTGGCGTCCCATCCTCGGTGTTCCCCTGCCTTGCGCCCTGTGTCTGCCGGGATGGGCTCCGGCTCGTCGCGACCCTGTACAGGATTAAGTGGTTTCTGAAAATGGGTGGATGGATGGACTGTACGTGTAACTGGCAAAACACTTTGGATGACTCGTTCCATGAAAACATTTCCCAGGACAGCTGCCTCCAAATGGAGGACGATCTTCAGAAAATCAGGACAGGTGGCAACCCGAGCCTGGGTCCGTGCCAAGCACGCTGCACCGCCAGATTGCAGGTGAGCTCCCAACTCACGACTCACAATTTTTGAGTCCCGACGCTGTAAACTTTGTCCTGACTATACGTGTGCACAGTGTCTACAATGTCCCGTCACCCCTGAGTTAGAAACATTTGTTTAGTTCGTTCAGCTCTTGTGCTTGATGCAGGTCATATTTACCTTTGGTTCTGTGCCCGAGAACAGGTCTGTGATTCACGCTTCCCTGCATCCCTTCTGTTGCCACTTTCCCCTCTTCACCACACTCAATACTCTCTTGAACCGCAAGTAGGGCACGAAAGGCTAGGTGGCTTGTCCTTGCCCTACCTTTAGGTACGCCATTCTCAAACGGTGGGTCGCGACCCACCAGGGGGCCACGAGCGCCACCTAGTGGTCCGTGGAGAGCATAGACAAATGGGCCAAGTGGGTTGGGAGGTCCAAAAGATTGAGAACCACTACTTTTGATTTGTTTAGACAACGTCATCACCGGAGGCAGTTTAACATCAAACAGGTGATGCGACAAAGCATAAAACAACTTTTCATAAAATGTCACACAGTAAGTGGTTTCGGGTTTTCCTTTTGTCACGAGAATGAAGGTGGCACACACTGACCTGCACACGAATTAAAAGTGAAAGCTGTAAACGCTGGGACGGTGCGGAATTTGTGCAAGTGACCCATCGTCTTTGAATATTAACACGGCGCAATTACAATCATACCGTATTACTTGTCATTTATATTCATGAGTTACCTCTATGATGGTGGGGGGGGGTAACAGGACATTCTGGACAGCCTGTACACTTGTCTGTGCACAGTATTAGCATACGCGAAGTGTACAAAGGCACACCGTCTAATCGTTTGAAGGTTCTTCCACTTTACGTAACTTAAAAAAATAGATTTGCAAATGTACAGACAGACAGACATTCAAATAAACTATTTCAACACTTTAAAAGTTTCATTAGCAAAAAATAACAAGAGACATTTGGTTTTTTTTCCACCTTGGTCAGGAAAGGTAATGTTCCAGTGGACCATTAAATTGACAGCAAAGTTCAACTTGAAAAGTAGAGCTTCATGGGATGCTGATCACCAGCAAGCACCCACGATTTATCCACTGCTGGATTAAGGAATCCGCACGCTGTCGCCATCTCTCACAGTCTCGCGATGCAACAATCCACGGAGCGTGCAGACGAACCACCGCATTGCTCCACTTCTGCGGTGGATGTGTTCAATCCTTCAACTCCTTTGGCTACCACTGTTATTTGACTCGACCACTGGCTGACGTTAATGTATACGCTACATAAATGCAAACTGTAAACATCCGCTTTAGGAACAGAGCGCACAGCGAATGAATGTGAACCAAAAAAACGACTCGGAGCTACGCTTGTTCTGTTCTGTGATTTGCACATATGCTGCCACGACCGTGAACACAACGGCCACCTGCCTCGCAGTACCAGCCCTGAAATATTACACCAGTCATCGTTGGAAATGCTTTTTTTTTTTACTGGGAAAATGCTAAGCTAACATTGTGTACAATGGCCTTTCTTTCGAGCACACAGAGGGAGAAGGCAAACGGAGTGTGACTTGTGAGAGACCACATTCTGCAATGTGATTACTCCAAGACTAAAATACGAACAAAAACAAATGTTGGGTCGAATAGCAGCTTTAAAGTATTTTCAGAAAGCGTTCCTCCACCGCTGCCAACACCAGCCATTAAATAAATGTCAAATTCAAGGAAAATTCCCCCTTTCCTATTTTAGCGATGGCACTCGTGGGGCGTCGAGTGGCACCACGGGCCTTAGTGGGGTCCTCCAAAGCAAATATTGCAGCGCGGCAGGAAGGGCGTGGGGCCGTCTATGCTTCCTGGCAAATATCAGCCCACGAGAGTGTAAATTTCAGAATTTTGTAAGACTTTTACAAAAAAACCTCCCAAACTCAAACAAACCGTCAGTCAGGTGGACTTGTCTGAATTAAGTGTCTCAGCGGAAGCATTGCAAACTCCATAATCCTATCTTTTGAAACGTTTTATTATTTACGGTACTTTTTTTTTAACGGATGATATTCGGCAGGTGCTGCGCGAGATGTAATGGGTGTCGACCGAGTTTCTGTCGGGCTTCGGAAATGTTACAAAACGTCTTGGCAGAATTGTCCAGCTCTCAACCGGCAGGAGTCGATGTGTGCAACTGAAACCGCCCGGGTCCTGGTGTGCGTAGTGGGTCACTGTGGGCGGGACGCCTGCAGGAAGGTCTCCAGCAGGAAGATGGTCTCGTCCACCTGCATCTCGCTCTTGTCGAGCCTGCAGGTAGCACACGCCATCGACACGTCCACTCTCACTTTTGACCCGTTTTCTTCCCATCGCATGCAAGACGCTCGCAGTCCCAACAGCTACGTTATTTTATAAGCGACTTTACTCCACGTGTAATAAACGCGCAGAGTATGCCGCCGTGACCCTCGCCAGGAAAAGCGGCGCTCTGAAAGTGGACGGATGGATAATAAAGCAGGTATGCATTTAATAAGAACCCCGTGAGATGTGTAAATAGACGAGACTACTGCACACTGGCAGTTTATTGCCAGCTAAACCGTCACGCAAACCAAACACATACATAGCGTGCGATCATTTGTCTTATTAAACTAGAATTGTTATAAGCAGAGTTTGACAGACTTTATTTACTTAAACAGGAGAGGCGACAGCAGTGACAGATGGCCCAGCGCAGCTCAAGCACATCGTATCTAAGCCCAGTGGTCCAAATTGCCCAATGCACGCTCCCATCGCCCCCACAGGCCCATGTTTAAACGTTAAAATGACAATGAAAATGTTTAAAAACGGACACTATTTTTGTCCCTGGTGTTATCCTGATTGTTCTTTCAGTGTCATGTCATGAGATAAAGCATGTATTTGGATCTCCCACAGACCAGTGGGCAACCCTTCATAAATGAGTGGCTCATTGAAGCACATACCACGAATGTGCTTCTGAGATCTCTGCAAATGGCTTCTGGTCTACACAGTAGGGTAGCACTATCCCACACGCCCTGTCACATGGCTGATAATCGCTCATGTTGTTTCCGGATATCCGTGGCGAGCGTTCCTCATCCGTCCTTCTCAATGCTTCTATGTTGGAGGGATCGTCAGGTTCTGAATGAAAGAGCAGCTCTCAAGAGCAATTCCCATACATCGATCTGTGAAAACCCTACATTGATGCATGGGTGATATTTTAAATTCCAAGAGCTGGAAATTTGTCAAATTGAGCGCAAAACCAATTTAAATGTGATGGGGGTTATTGATGCAGTCATTCGTGACCCAGCTGAGAACATCACCTCACTACACTCGATCACCCGGTTAAATCACCGTCAACTCACAGAATCCAGCAGGCTGGATTAAAACGTACTTTCTCAGCAGCGCCAGATCAGCATTCCGACCTGGCCACCTAAGGCAATCAAAATGCTTTATTTGTTTGCTCTGTTCGGCAGGGCAGACAAACACCAGGCCCCGACCACCATCGAGAAAACCTGCAGCCTGCCGCGGGGGTGCTCAGTTACTTAGTCACCCTATCCACACCCCAACCCCCCCCTTCCTATCTTGCCATGCTCCGGGACCACCCCCCCCACCCCTTACTTGTTGACCATGCGCTTGAGGTTTTCCAGCTGCTGGCGCTCGGTGGCTGTGATCATCTCCTCGATCTCCTGAAGCTGGGCTTCGTCGGCACCAGACGCCTGCACCGACGCCAGGATCGCCTCGATGCGCTGGGCCTTCTCCAGCAGGCGCCTGCGTGGGTGGCACGTGGGCGGGAGACGGTGCGGTGGCGGTGAGGGCAGCACGTACACGGGGAATGAGTCGCACACTGCCCTGAAACCCCACCCCCCCGCCGCCGCTCCCCCCCGCATGCCCACCAAAATGCAAGCCATTCGATGAATTGTCACGATTCCGAGATGGGATTTGACTCCCGTGTAGATTTGTTTTACGGTCTCCTTTTCATACTCTGTTTTGTTGTTTCTCATTTGTTCTGTGTCTTGCAAAGTTTTATTTACACCGTAAAGCCTTTTTTTAACCCAGTAAAGCCCACTGAGCTGTTACTTACTTTTTCGGAGGTGAAATAATTCATAGAAGCCGAATGAATCTCAACGCATGTTTCTAAATGTTAAGGGCAAATCCGAAGGTCCCGAAGAAAAATCCACACGACCACGGGGAGAACGTGCAAACTCCAAATATGCGGGTGTCAGGGTCACGATCAAATCCACGACCTCCTGTATTACCAGAGGGAGATAAAAGCTTGCCAAGTGTTACATTAGTATACCAGATGAATATAAGTTGCATAAACGCTAAATAACCAATTCTCACACGCGAGTAGATGCGTGTATCAAGAGTAAAATGATGTTAATGCATGATATATTCCCATTAACAGGTGCAGACTGCTATAGTTCACAATGAAGGACAATAAAACCCCTTTTCATTTATTTCACGAGGTGGTCTTACCGGCACATTTCCAGAGCAAGCTCCAGGTCTACATTTGTTTGTTTTTTTACACAAAATAATTGCGCCACATGGTTGAACGCCACTCACTTGTTCTCTTTAGTTTCATAGTGCCGTCTTGCGATAAGGTTTGTCACGGTCTGGGGAAATAAAATCTATTATTTATTGCAGGTGAAACTAATCGCACAGTGGGCCAGCTTTACATAATAACAGAACGGCATCACCTCTGAAATTTACCACATTATTGGTGACGAATAAAAGGAAATGTTTTTTTCCAAAAATATAACAAAACATAACATTTTCCAAAATGGGAGTTGAGCCCTATGTATCTGAGGTGGCCAATGACCAACTCACCTACAATACTACCGTATTTCATCACATCTCATAAGCCAAACAAGGGTGAGCCTGAACAGTGCTTGATGTGTTACCATTATACATAGCATGTAGTGTGTTACAGGCTGCGGGGCTATGTTCTCAATGCTTCCACAGCTGTACTCGCCGCGATCACCAACCCACGCTAAGCAGCATGGTGAAGTTTTGTCAAACTACCTCCATGACCCACATAGTATTGAGGGGAGACCCTCATCCTATGACGGTTTGACAAAGGGCTACACGAGGTGGGAGAATATATGGCTCAACACAGGGAATCGCTGGTGTGGCACCTACAACACTCTACATGCGCAGATGCGGGGCCTCACCTTGTAGCATCTCTGCAAGATGAAGCGCACCGTCTGCTCCACGTTGACGGTGTAGAGGTAGAACGTGCGCGCGGGCGCGTAGTCCGCCGCCTTGGGGATCTCCTGCGAGGCGACACGATGACAACGCCCAGCGTGAAGCGAGCACGCGACCGCACGACGCTCGGTCGCACCACTCGCCCGCTTGGCTGGCTCACGCGAGCCTCCGGTCGCCACTCGTGTATGCTAGGTGTTCGCGATATGCGGCCAGTTGGGAGAGTGTGGCCCACAGGGCTGGATGTGTCCGGCGACTTTATTTTGTGCAGCCCGTTGGCACGTGAGGCCTAGTATTTTGTAACGGCTCACGAATGCCATGTATCCGTCACTGCAAGAATCTTAGCTGCACTAACTGAATAAGAGAAGGGAATGTATTCGGACCGAGCGACGCTGTGTTTTTAATTTTAGCAGTTATCCACGTCTGCCACTGCAACAACTCTTTGTAGTGGCAGACGTGACTCAGGTGGGACCTCATGTGCTGCCCGCAGAACGCATCTTAAAACATTCTTATTAGGTTCGGAATAACGAAAAGGTTATTCAACCCTATTGTTGGCGGCGAACCGGGCCCTGTGCTCACCTGCAGAGCGGCAAAGTTCTGCGAGACCATCGTGTACAGCATCTCCTTGGCCTCCTTGGCTGGAATCATCGCAAAATCTTCCACTTGTTTCTGCTCCAGATGTCGCTTCTGCAGGAGCAGTCGGAAAATGCGCGCTGCCCGGGAACCAAACCTGTGGTGAGGGTGCGATGGGGCACAGCCCCGGCTGAGGTCATGAGCGGGAACCACATCCTCACCACGCCTAACAAGGCAAGCCCTGGAGAAAGCGTGCAATTGAAATCTCTGTAAACAAAAAAAAAAGGAATTTTTTTCAGTCTTACCTTTCTTGAACGATGGATTCCAATGTACATCGGGCCATGGTTTTCAGAGATTTTAGCAAATCTGAGATTGAGTTGATGAATTAAGGGTAGGTATTACTGGGCAATGCCTTTGGAAAACATACAGTTCATAATTGTAGCCACCTGCAAACTTATATAAATCTAATTTTCACACGCAAACAAAATTCACCAGTCTGCTGTAACTGAGTGTTTGACCATAATCAAAATAGGCATGTGAAAGTGCATTTACAATCCACACAAATGAAACATGTTTTTCACGTGTGTTCAAAATGTTTATCACTTGCGGCCATAACATTCATATTTCAGCTTCAATATTGTCATGTTTTGTTTGTTAATGTGAGATACCTGGTTCCTTAACTAGCATCACAAAAGCAGGCACTTTGGATTGCATCTCACTTTGACAAAAGCCGCAAACACAATCATAAAAAGGATACCAACAATGAATGTTCCACCTCCACTTTCGCCAGACTTGGTCACAAACTCCATCTGAAAAGGAAAATACAGCCAAGTATTACTCCAAGCTCTGCATACTGAAATCTTAAAAAGGTAAGTGCTGCATGCGAGTCATGAACACGAAGATAAAATCCAGTGTTGAAGCCTCGATAACAAAAAAATCGTTGTTGAATATGACGGATGCTTACCGGATCGTCTGCCAGCAGATTCAGGTACTGGTCCAACACTTGCTTAGTTATGCCATACTCCGGTGGGAGGGACCGTAAAATCTGCCAGATGTAAACATGTCACCGCAGACAAGTGAGTGCCTGTTTTCAGAACTCGCAACCATAAGAGACGGACATTCAAAAGAAGCCGCAGTTTAAAGGAGCAGGAAGAGCGACGTCTGCGTAGGCAAGTAGTCACCTCGGTTGACGCGAGGATCTGGGTGATGGGTGCGTTGGGTGGCGTCGTCAGCTCGCTCATCCGCAGCATGGTCCTCACGATCTCGCCTGCGGTCTAAGATTAGAAATAAATACATGTTACCGACTTGTATACACATCAACCTGCAAAATCAACGCTCGTTGTTACCTTTATATTACTGTTGTTTTAAACCGGTCATTGGACTTCAAATAGTGAATATAATTTTCCTACAACCAGCATGGCTTGTTTCATTCATCCTTCTTCTATTTTTAAATAACATAACTAATGAGCATAACTGCGTATTTGTGAATTCATTTATTGTTAATACCTTTGAAGTTATTTTTTTCTGAAAACAAATCCAGCTGTTCATGTTTGTAATCAAATATCATTAACATAATAATATTCTGTTGATTCCAACAGAATTATATTACTGGGGATCTTCAGGCAAGCACTTTACAGGTCACTCTACCACCAGTAACCTTACTTTGAACAACAAAACTACTTATAAACACTGACACAAAAACGACCATGATGAAACTTTCGGCTGTGCAGACGCTGTTTGTAAATGTGCTGCCTGCATGCCTTCTTGTGTTTAATCATTAACTGCGGAGATACCCCGACCAGACCTTGTCTAATTTGCTGGCCACAGCACTGACGATGGCCTGGTTGTGGAAATGCTGGTGGAAACGCTCAAAGTTGACTCTCCAGTAGATCTCATCGTCTGGAACAGACTGCGGAAACAAACGTGCAGAGAAGACCACCCAGACAGGAAACAATTGAGACGAGATTTATTTTCAACACAGACCTGCATTGAAAACATGGGAAAATACGTGGTCAACATCTGCAGATAACCCTTCTTGCTGATTGGTTTTTACAAAAGTGAATTTTATCCTACAGGTAGGTATGTTATAGGTATTATAATGTCTGTGCAACTCACTGTCAGCCTAAGGCTGGAACGGTCTACAAAGATGACGTTACCTCCTCGACTTTTCTCTTTTTCGTCGGTCGTGTATCCAAGTCGTCGCTGTCGGCAGAGAGGCGCCGCTTCCCCTGGCCTGCGGTGGCACAACGGTCAGGCAGCCACACGGTCAAATCTCCTGCCAGGGACGAGGACTGGCCTATCGTGGCATACAGTACTTGAAATGTTAATGCTCTACTCACAAAGTAATTACATATAATACACTGATGCAACTAACACGTGGTTGCTTTAAAAGTTTGTGAATTATTTGAATGTGACCGGTGAAATCGCGCTGAAGGTGACATTCGTAATCGATAAAATAAAAACTCTGACAGTGTCCTATTACTATATTAACTTTTATAACTTGTAAACACACCGTCTCTTGCTAGCGATACAGATTCTGCAAGTGCGCACCGATGAGGGAGATCTTGGGCACACTGTATAAGTCGATCTCGTTGGAGACCAGCGTGGGGGCAGCCTCTGGACGGGCACCCTCGCTCTCCTCCACCTTCCGTGCCGGGCACCGCTGTAGGAAGTGCGTGTTCACCAGGTTTGTGAAGGCCGAGGCTACATCGCTGTACTGCACCGTCTTGCCTTCTGCAATGTGGAGGGAAGGAAAAACGTTACAATATGCGTGCTAGTTTCATATTTGATATTGGGGAAATTGGATTAAGTTCACACAAAACATCCTAAAAATGTTAAGCCTTCTATTTTAACCGACAAGTGCACTGCAGCTACTACTACAGTTGTTTAGTGTAAGTCTCAAAAAATGCAGCTACCACGTCGACTTTGTTTATTTAATCACTTATCTTCAATAACTTATAATACTATCACAATGCAATTGCAATGTTACTAAGGCCATTAACAACTTAGCGAAATGTGGTGGTGATGCAGTGACTTAAGAGGCAGGGCTGGTGGATTATGTAGTGATGGATTACCATGTGTGAAACCCATACATGCAGGGCAGTAAGGTGCCGGTCCTGATTTTACCAAGTAGAACGTTTTGCTAAATTCTTAATTAGCATTTGCACACATAGCAGCAAACTGGATTACTTATAGCAAATCCACACGTGAGGGCATAACACGATAAATTATGTACAGATAGGTCGGTAACCTGTTGTTCTCCCATCTCATAGCCCTGCAGGTGGTTATCATAGCAACATTGCCATCTCCATGAGATTCACCAACCCTGCCTTAATGCCACTACACATTACAGATGCACAGCCACCATGGCAGCAACCTCCAAGCCTTAGTAACATTGTCATTTTATTATCAGCAATTCGCATGTTTATTGTGTAGCAGGAGTCCCGTAAAGAGCTTGCAAGCTCACTGGGTATTTGTCTGCTGTAATAATAAACATATCTACGTGGAAGCGGCGTTGCGAACCATCGGCGGTGCTGGCCATGCGGTCGGCAACACGGCGCACGACGGCGCTCATCGTGAGCTGCCCGTGCTGCAGCGTCTCCTCGATCAGCAGTTCGCCCGCGTCGCTGTACAACGTCTTGGCGCAGTAGACGTAGCGCGTGTAGCGCAGCATGCGCAGCATCGCGACGCAATCCGCCCTGTACTCCACCCAGGCGGCGCCGCTGGCGCCACGCTTCCCCACCCTGAACGTCGCCATCCCATGCTGCAGCAGTACGCACAGCGCCTTTTTCACCTGCGGAGAGACGCGGCAACCGTTTCGGTTAGCGGATGCACCTCGACCGGCACGTTCCGTTTATAAGCAACCTATGGAGTGGTAAGGTAGCCGGGTGGTTCAGAAACCAGAGTGCTGAAGTGATGGTGAGGTTGTGTAAGGTGGGGGAGCGTCCGTGCCGTGTTCCGCCTTTCCAAGTCCCCTGATGATGCCTAGTATTAACCTCAGCGAAACGTCGGTACCATCTTTTAAGGTAAGTGATGCATGTGCTCGCTCGTTTGCGCCAACATATCGACGGGTGCACTTCACTTACACACCTTTTTTCACATGACCTCAACTCATAAACAGAGCTTCACTATGAAGACGGTGGTATATCGGTGAGTGCGGGAGTGCTGCCCAGTGAGGTCTACTCTGCTTCGGCGCACTCAGTTCCATCACCTGGTCCAGGTTGAGGCCGGTGCCGAGGGCAAGAAGACGCAGAGACTGTGGTCCTGTGCGCGCTAAGTGCGTGCCGGCTCGTGATACCAACTCTCCAAAATGCTCGCGAAGTAGCAGCTCACATAACCGCGTCTCCACCGCGGTCATGGTGGCGGTGCTGGTGGTGACTGCACACACACATAAAGGGTAGTAAATGTGTCACACATACAGACAGCAACATCCTGGTTTACCTAACATAGTCCCTGAGTGGTGGAGTTAGCGTTCACTCTGGGCTTAGGTATATCAAATTGGTTGGAGGGGCTGACAGCCAACTGTGTTCAAGTTGAGCCTCCAAGAAATGGGATAACTTCATTTTTACTGGACAAAGCAAAACTGTACCATGTGTACAATGCGTTTCAATGTTAGCTATGGCGTAATTGCTGGTGTAATTGCTCAAACTACTTCTTGTCAGGTTGTGGCATTGGGTTGATGGTACATATGATGTCACTAATTCATGTATGAAAGTCTCACCCCAAGGCTCCCTTTCACGAGGGTTCTACATTGAGATGTTCTACTTACGAACAGAAACTCGAGTCCTCTGCACAGCCCATACAATAGGCTAAATAAAAAAAAAATCTGCGTATTTGCTTTACCTAAATTCCTGCTCAACTCAGAACCTAAAGCAGGCATCGCGGTACTATTCAATGCGTATACTGTTAAGTTGTCGTGTGTGCCAGGGGATTGTTACCGATCCATTTCCATTCGGTAAGTTTCAAACGCGCCCTGTGATGTACTGGCGTCCCATTTTGGGTATGGGGGTCAAGGTAGAAGCGTTCACGTCGCGATCCCTGTCAGGTAATACTTGGTATTGCCTGCGAATTCTACCAAACACTTCGAGGCCGAGGTGAAAGACAACGATGTCCAGAGGCTGACCATCGTGCTTCGAAGAATCGCAAAGAAGAATTTTGGGTATAGCCCTGCCTTGCGCCCTGTGTCTGTCGGGATAGGCTCCGGCTCACCGAAACCCTGTACAGGAATAAGCGGGTACTGATGATGTTTCAAACGCATTCGGTAAGTTTCGTGCAATATTAATATACCGCGATGTAATAAACGGAATAGCATACAGTTAATGAGGGCCTTACCATATTCACGAAAATTATAGTGTTATATTTGTAAGAACATTGCATTGTCACACTTTAACAGGATAACAATGATGTAGGTTTTCACGGCTCGATGTATGAGAATTGCTCTTTCGGGATAGCCGTGTCGAGTGTTCTTTCTCGACACGGCTATCCCGAAATAGCAGCGTTGGAGAGCGACTCTCAGGACAACACTTACTCTAATGCTGCACGAAGCGGCGTCTCTGTTGTTTTCCTTGGCCCCACCTCAACAATGGGGCCTAATGCCAACAATGTCGAAACATTATTTTACATTGTACAAAACCAACTAAAAACCGACACACGTATATTACTTTGAAAGAAGCACGTTTAACTCATTCGGGTCCCACGCATATCATGACGGTCCACGCTTCACTTTGGTTGAATTTCCCAAAGCGAATTCGCGAGCGCGAAGCGTCGAGGTCACCGATTGGTCGCTCGGTGAGCTCTTGTGAGAATTTGCACAATCGCGGGCAGCGACACAGCGCCGGCCGCCCATCAGCTCTGCGAAATACATTCTCGATCCTCTCCCACCCCTGCGCATGTGCCGGGGAGAAACGCCGACGGTTACTCGGAACACAATTTTTAAGTTCCCGATTGCATCATCACCAATGTGGGGGCATTAAACGGTTACGACTGGGTGATGACATCTATCACAATTATCGTGATAGAAAAAAAACCCAAAAAAAATGTGTTGCTGATTTTCCGTTCTGTCGTTGCTGACATGTCGTTCTTTTCGTAGCCCTGTGCAGCGCTTTGTGACCCTTGGGTGAAAAGCGCTCTATAAATATTATTATTATCGTGTGTTCATTGTTTGTATTCGCTTAATCCTGTACTATGCTGGGTCGCGGGGGGGCGGAGCCTAGCCCGGCAGACACAGGGCGCAAGGCAGGGCTATAACCACGATTGAAATCAGTGGTTAATAAACCTGTGCAGCGGTGGTTCTGTCTGGAAACGCTATTGGGAAACGTTAATAACAAAAAAGATCCTAACCGATGAGCATATATCATTTCTTTAAAAAATAAAAACATATACTGTTACTTGAAGATTCAGCTAACAACCCTCCTTAATAACGATGTCCAGAGGCTGACCATCGTGCTTCGAAGAATCGCAAAGAAGAAGAATAACGAGTCAGTTTATGGATTAATCCTGCTGAGCCACAGAGCTATATCTCTTTTTCAATAATCAAAATATAATAATAGCGCGAACAATTACGTGCAGTGATAAAAGTGACTGAGCACGCTAATATTAGACACTCCGTGTTGTCGCCAGGTATCGGATGTGCTCAAGTAACAGATTATTGCCGCAACAAGGCAGCGAGATGGATACAAATCGTGTGTGGAGCCCTGTGAAGTGCTAATGGTTATGTGATGGCGCGCTGTATGAAAGTATTACGACGGCCGCCGGGTCCCCTATCCCTGTATAATAATTGTGTGAACAGGTTTGAAAACAAGAACAAAGATCATTCGCAATACTGTATAACCATTTCGCCCCAATATAAATTGTGTTCCAATGTCTCATCACGTCGCCTTTGGCAGCCATATTACTCAGGGACGAACCAAAGCGTCAGCGTTGCTTAAAAGCGAGCGACTGGGTCCGCTACGGACGTCATCAAGCTTGCTTATCTTTATACTACTGTGCCTTGGAATGGACAAAGCACAGATGTAATACAGTATGGCGACGTTTCGGCCAATGAACACCAGCACATAAATAGACCAGACAGTACACGTTACACTCTACTGCACTAATTATTATCTCTGGTCTCGTACACGCAACGAAAAAGGACCATTACCCAAAACGTCCACTCATACGTTTCGCTTTATGGCGATGCCATGGTGTTATGAACGAAGTGTTGTAAGAATTCTGATTAAATGAAATCTACGTTCTAACAGCACCGCAGCGCGGCACTAATTTGTCTCATACCACACGCTTATTACCCCCTGAGTAAGGTGGCCGCCGAGTGAGCGGGGTGGTCGCAGGGGCTTGTTAAATGCGCCGCAGTGACGCAATTCAATGCGAGTCGTTGGGGGAGACCCGTGATGGCGGCAGCAGCGGCGGCCGAGGAGGAGGCAGCGCGTTTCTTCTGCCACAATTGCACGCGGGAGATTCACCCCAAGCTGCCTGTGAGGAGAAAGGCCATCTCACGGCCTCTTCTTGTTGATCGTAATTGGTTCCGGAGCTGTTGTGCTTATCAACGACGACAACATCGGTCTTGGTTAATGATGGCCGGCGTGTGGTTGCTTGTGTTGTGTGTCCGAGTGTTGGTCTCCAGGTTATCTCTTTTTTTTAATCTGTGTGGGGGGTTTTTTCGACGAGGAACGAGACCGATAATTTACACTTGTTAGACGAGGTTATTACATTCGGTGTGAAAGATGGGGAGATGATTGGTAATTGTGGAGTGGTTGTGTTGGAAACGTTAATCTTATTTGTCTCGGTTGTGTTTTGTTGTTGGTGTCAGCGGTGGTGGGGATTCGAACTGTGATTCCATTTCCAGTCACCCTCGGATTACTCACTGCGGGCGCTGTATCCTCTTTGCGCGCCTTTAATGTGATCCCTGTTTTGTCTCTCTCCGTTTGATCTAACTTGACCACCGTCTCTTTCAGTACTACCAAGTCTCCTTTCAGAAAAGCCCATATCTCCATGCTCACCTCTCCGCGCTCAACATAGCAAAAACCACCACGTTCCTCTCGACACATTCCCAACCACTCTCCTGATGGATTCTTTCCACCATCTTAACCGTGCCTCCCTTTTTAGAAAAATGTATTTCCTTCAGTTATGCCCACACACTCAATACAGTACTAATCTACCATTGCCTTTTAGAACGTCTTATCCATGTCCTACTGTTCACTCACTGTCCCCTCCCTCTGCTATACTACAGCTTATCTCTTAAAATGCTCATGACCCTCTCCATCGTCCTTATGGTTTCTCTTTACAAGCTTGACGGAATTTCTTCCTTATCACGTTTGTCCCGTACTACCTATAGCACAAACACCTCTCCACTAACTTCCCTATCCAATTTCTCTTCATTGTGCTTCCCCATCCCCCACCCCTTTGCACCACATTATAAATTCTGATTCCTACAGTCATTACAGTACTGTACATCCTTATCTTCCATCTCTTCCTGTCACCGACAGCTCTCAACACAACCTTTCCTCCTCCCCCAATTTAGTATTTTTTTATCTTACTGTCATTTTCTCTAATTCCAGTGGGATAACTGGTGAGGAATTGCATAATCTTCAAAGGACACAGAAGCATACGGTTATTATAAGCAATACATATGTTTGTATTTAAACACTAAGACTGTCACGTAACGCACGTGAAAATGAGAAATAAATAGGTACAGTAGATGGCACCGCTCGGGTAGCTAACGAATGTGACCACAAGAATGTGCTTGGGACGGGCAGACGAGACGCACGCCCAGACACACGTTGTGTACATAAACGTACGTGCTACAGAGGGACTGATTTAGCGGCACATGTGCCTGCGAGAATAGAGCACGCCGTTTACTCAGGCATAAGAAAATGAATTGCCTTCTTAACAAGTCATAGTGGAGGGAACAAACATAAGCTGAAAACTATTATGTGACATCTTATAAATGTAAAGTAACCTGTCTTGTTGGTCACAGCCGCGTAGGGACCGGTTATCACTACTTATTTTTCTATGTTATAATTTCCAAATGTAGGACTAAAAAAAATCCCCCAAATTTGGCATTTCCTGCCAGTGTTTATTTTGTTATTACATTTTAGTTGTATATGAACGTGAGTGGTTATTGGCCATGGCCAATGTCAGTGGAAAATAATAACAAGTCCAGCTTGACCCAATCACCAACCTGCACTTATCATTGTGGTGATGTAGAGTCAAACAACCCTCGTGACTGACATGGCTTGGGAAAGCATTTAGATCCTTTAATAGAGAATTGACGAAGAGTTTTACAGAACTTTTCACGTATAGCTGTGTGGTGTTGTTGGAGATGTACAGTAGTTTAAATCTCGGTAGGTAATTGACCCAGCACTTTGTGTCTCCACAGTAGTTGGTAAAATGAGTTCCACTTTATGGGAATCAGCAGTAGCTGTTGTATGGATATTGTTGCCCCTGCAATAGTAATATGTAATTTACACCAATGGTTCAGAACTATAAACGGATGATGCCCATACGGATTTGGTGGGAAACCTATCTTTCATTAAAAGCCCACTGTAAGGCTCATGAAAGATCATTTGTACATAAATATTGGGAAAGCAAATAAACCTTTTAGCCAAACTTTGACAAGCCTGTAATTTTGACAAATGCCATATGCATGACAAGAACAGCTATGGACAGCAATTATTTTATTTTCAAGTTTTTTATAGTTGAAAAATATGCACTTAATATATGCAAATAAAAAATATACAAGCCCATGTACTCATTGGCAAATGTATAATATAATCATCAGTACTCATCAAAGTGCCTGTCAACTGTCATAGTGCTGCATCTGTCTGATACAATTTTACTGGGAGATTTAAGAGTGCTGTAAATTGATTGCTAAACAACCTTTAATATAATTTGCAAAACATTAGACCATCGTGTGCTGCCACATTTTAAAAATAGCCTGTAACTGGCTCAAAATATCTACTGTTTCTCCATAAATTTTGTCACCCTGGTTTGTGTTACAAAATGTATAATAATGTTCTCTTAGCAGGTTGCCAAGGACATTGATACACAACTATTGCTACTTTTGTCACAAAAAAATGCAGGCTTTGTAAATGTAAATATAATAACTGTCTAACCCTAATATAAATGAAATATGAAAAAATGAAAACCTTGCTTATGATAAGTGTTCTGTTTCTGACAGGAGTACACCTGCCCACGTTGTGACTCCGGCTTCATTGAGGAGTTGCCTTACCAGCAGTCTCGGTACATAGACTATTTATTTTGTTTGTATTAAATGTTTAGAGTCCTTATGATCATATTTCACTTTATGATACGTGTTACGATATGGCTGCGCTTGAGCGTGGGTAGCGCAGCAGCCAAACAGTGGTGCAAATGCATGCCGCTTTACGGTATGAATCCATTCCAAAACACGTAACGTAATACGTGTTTTGGAATAGCCCTTTTTAATAATAAGAATGTTACATTTAGAACGCGCACATATTCATTCAATGTCGAAGATATTCATTTGACGAGAAGGACTCAGAGGCGCGAGGAAAGTGCAGAAAAGTGGAGGAGGCAGCCAGGCGGTTTGCCGGCGCCATATTGCCACACACTGCTTTCTCTATATTATGATATTATTGGCCAACTAATTAATGAGTGTTTTGCATTTAGAAGTGTCATTTTAACTTTATTTGGTTAGAACGAATCAAAATATACATTTAAATATAAGTGGTATTTATGAATGTGGTCCATGAACAGTTTTTAGTATGCAGAACTGATTAACGTACAGCAGCGATGTTGCATACAAACCGCTTGTAAGAACCTATGTTGACTGGTTTTCTCGCTCCATTTCCTAGCTCCAGTGATGGCAGTTCCGCCAACATGGACCAGGATCCCGCAGCACAGTTTTCAGAGGTAATTGTTTTCTCGAAAAGCCCTCGCCGACACACCAGGTGTCAGCGATGGCTGGTTGATGTTTAATAGATTTAGGCACTCATGTCTCAGTGAAGATATATATTGGGGACATGCCAGCTCACTGCAATACATCACATTTTCCATCCTAGATTTAAAAATAAAAGTCAGGGTTCTAAGATATAACTAAAAATTCTACACTGTTTTATGTACTGTGCACAAATGTAATTTACTGTGGAGATATATATTGGTATAGCAGCTCTCTGCTTTTATTTATAAGGCAATACCCACAGGATCATGAGTTTGCAGTCTGCGTTTTTTCAATAAGCACAATCTGTTATGAACAGAGTATTGAAAACCTTGTGATTTTATTAATCTCAGTAGACATGCTAATATAGCCAAACGCTCGATGGATAAATATACAAGCAATTCAATTTAATATACATAACCTATTTATATCATGGCAGTTACATGAGCCTTTAGCAGAAGTGACGATGTACACGTTGTTTTACAAGTAAATAATATACATTTTGTTTAACTTGAGAAACCTGTGAGATCACAAATGACAACATGGCAGCAATATGTTCCGCAGAAAATTTACAAAATAAATATAGCCCATTGATTTGACATAGTATTTTAATATATAATTAATGCACTGTTAACCAAAATACATTAACGTTCAATATTAACTTGGAAAAAAGAGTACAACGCTTTCAAAAGTTACCTAATTATCTTAAATTTAAGTGCATGCAAAGGAATTATTTGGCACATTGCATAATTAAAGAAGCTATAATTCGAACAATTCAGATTGAATCTGCTATTGGCATGATTCAGACATTAATGCTTGCTGCAGGATCTTCAACAGTTATAAGGCACTAAATCACATGTTCAAACATCTTGAAGAGGAGAAATTGGACCCCAAATGAGGTAAAGGGAAAACTATAGGGAGCGTAGAAAGTACTTTAAAGTTCATCTGTTTTAGTGAGAGATTTTAAGGCAGGAAATGAGAAGGAGAGCTGAAAGCAGCCACCGGTAGTGACTCGGAGCAGGCATGGCGTGTGGAGGACGCAAGTCGGCCGAGTGAAGAGGGTGAGCGGTTTTTTAATTAAGAGGAAAGCACAAGTTCAGACATGATGAAGGGAACTTGAACCAACTCGCTCTTGTGGCAGAGAACTCGCGAAGACATAGTTAAATAATGAACATCTATTTCATTTTCTTTGCTCCATAATATCTAAGAATATCCATCCATTCTCAGAAACCGCTTAATCCTGTATAGCGGGGGTGTCCAAACTACGGCCCGCGGGCCAACTGTGGCCCGCCATCCATTTTTAATTGGCACGTATCAAAGTCTAAAAATATAATGGTCTATGGCCCACACATAATATTTGCGCTTAACTGTATTGTGAGTGGCCCAGTCCTTCGTATATTTTTCTGTATGTGGCCCTCAGGAAAAAAAGTTTGGACACCCCTGCTGTATAGGGTCGCGGTGAGCTGGAGCCTATCCCGGAAGACACAGGGCGCAAGGCAGGGCCATACCCAGAATGGGACGCCAGTCCATCATAGGGCTAGCTAAGAACATGTCACTGGTTATTTAAATAGATTTTTTTTTCCTGCCGAGGGTTTTAACTCATGAATAGTCCACATTCGTGTAATAATAATAATAATAATAGCGATTTATATAGCGCCTTTCACCCGAGGGTCACAAAGCGCTGCACAAGGGCCGTGGAGAAAATGGCATGTCAACAACGACAAAAAAAACCAACTAATAAAACCAAAAGCAACAAAAATTAAATGATTAAGGCAGCTTTGAATGCAATGAACGGTCGTGAAACTGGCAATCTTAAGAGCGGCAAAAAACTTCCAGCGTCCCCTAAGATGGCCGTCACTTCCTTAAAGACAAACACGGAGGGTGACAGGGAGGGTGTACAGCCCTTTCTCAGTCCCTTGCTGGTTGACAACCTCCCCACGCCGTCTTGGTCGTGGGGGGTATTCTACTATACTTCACCATGCCGGTCAGTACCGTTGGTGATGTGCGGGCATAAGGGTACGTACATTCATTCATTCATTCATTTTCAGAAACCGCTTAATCCAATACAGGGTCGCGGTGAGCCGGAGCCTATCCCGGCAGACACAGGGCGCAAGGCAGGGGAACACCAAGGATGGGACGCCAGTCCATCGCAAGGCGCCTGGGGAAATTTAGTCAGTACGCCAATTAACCTGGCAGCATGTCTTTGGACGGTGGGAGGAAACCGGAGTGCCCGGCGAAAACCCACGCGGACACGGGGAGAACATGCAAACTCCACACAGAAAGGCACCCCGAGCCGAGATTCGAACCCGGGACCTTCTTGCTGTGAGGCGGAAGCGCTACCCACTACGCCACCGTGCCGCCCGCATAAGGGTACAGTGCAACAAATCTTTTCCTGCATTGCCCACTGCGGCCTACGATGTTGCTCCACAGCCAGTGGTCCGTGTGCTGTGCAGCCTCAATCCTGCTCAGCTTCCTTGATCTGACAAGGCCGGGCGCATTCCGCGTGATTTTGTCATAGGCTTCCAAATGGTCAGCGGGCCATTTTTCCTAACAGAACAAAGCGGGTATAGTTCGTTTGCCCAGCTCTACGTGGCCATGTGCCCCCCCCACTCACTGCGAGCAACGTTTGTCCTCTGCCACAAGCTTTGGGGGCGCATGGTGATGAGGTCGCTTGCCGAGAACGACGACGACAGGGTGCCAAACCGCATGCGCCTGCAGAGGCCCGGCGCTTCTTCGTCGTCGCCGCCCGTTGCCGAGAGCTTGCGGGGAGACCTCGAGCGAGACCGCGAGCGTGAGCGCGAACGGGAGCGCGAGCGGGACCGCGACCGAGACCGGGAGAGCCAGGCCAGGGACCGACGCTACCGCCTGCCGCGCACCCGGCACAGCTTCCGGCGTCACCGTGTGGAGCGCTCGCCTGCCATCGAGGGGTGAGTTCTCCCATATCGCCACTTCACTGCCAAAAGGAATCTCAAATACCCATTGACCCAGTTTTTAAAAAAACGATGTGCTATGTAGGTGGCACCGTTGAGATTCTGGGGTTGATGTCAGCAGTTCGCATGTTTGTTGTGTCGCAGGAGTCCCGTAAAAAGCTTGCAAGCTCACTCGGTATTTTTCTGCTCCGCGAGAACCCGAAATGGCTTCTTTTTCTCATGACATGATACTGGTAGCACAATTTTGATAACATTTAACTATTGTTGTAACAATAACTTGGTCCCACCTATGTTAATCTCGTTTCCACCAATTAGCGATCACATGAATTTATGGATTAACACACAGCTCCTGATTATTTGTATATATTGATTATTTCATTGAATTTACAGACTGCTTTCCATTGAGCTTTGTGTTTTTGTATAGGCAATGTGTTAACACTTGGATTGTTGGAGTGGGTTATCGGTGCCGTGCCGAGATGTTTTCTGTCTCCCGCGTTGTCTCCCCGTTGTTGTGCCGTTCTCTCAAAAAAAAAAACCCCAAAAAAAATTATTGCTGATTTTCCGTGCTCTGTCGTTGTTGACATGTCGTTCTCTCTGCAGCTCTGTGCAGCGCTTTGTGACCCTCGGGTGAAAGGCGCTATATAAATGCTATTATTATTAATTGCACCACCGTCACGGTGTGCGCACGTGTTTGCATTTGTTTTACATTAGACTATCGAAGTTTGACGACGGGCGTCTTGTATTCCCCGCAGGATTATCCAGCAGATGCTTGGTGGACTCTGGAGCCCTGCACGAACACCTTTTCCACCGTTCACTCTGTAAGGAAATCGTTGTGCAGTGAAAGCAGCAAAGGGGGAAAAACCCAGTCAAAGAAATCACGCTGGCATTTCATGCAGTAGTTAAAGTAGTAACAGTATCTGTGGATTGTGTATGTATTTAAATGTTTCCCTTACTTTATGCAGGTTTTGTTTGTGTGGATTCGCGTATATGCGGCTAACCTTTTTCTGTCCAAAATTTGCGATGGGTGGCTTGAATGTACTGGTATGCGGTTATGCAGTCGAATGGGGGGACACCATTCTGTGTTCTGTGTACGCTACTTGTTTGACAACTGACTCGTGCGGTGCATTGTGCGTTGGGTAACTGGTCTATGCTATGTGCCACGTGGCCACCGCTATCTAACTTTCTCACGCTAGAGACTCGTGTGAGTATTTTACAGTGTTAGGTGAGTATTTTAAAGTGTTAGGTGTTTGCATTAACAATATAAAATTGTCACGTGGTAAAAGTGCGTCTGGGAAGGGGGGCAGCAGAGATTTTAAAATGTATCCCTATCCTTTACATGTAAACATGTCTTCATTTTATGCGCTTTTGCTGTGCGTGCCCTTTTTTAGGAACGCATCTATTGCATAAAGTGAAGGAAACCTGTACTTTACAGGTAGACAACGCATGTGTTGTTGAACAGCTATGTGATAATGAAATAAACCTGTGTTTTTGCCTTCCCTCTTTTTTTAGTGACGTGCTGCACAGTAGTCCTGCCGATTACGTGTGGGGAGCAGGAGGCCTGGACGCCATCATCACGCAAGTGTGTTATTGCCGTACAGAGATTTCCTATAATCTGTGTACATTGCCATTGCCAAGATAGGGTTTGGCACCTCTGGTGAAAGGATACGTCTTGCACAGCATTTTTAAACACAGGGCATAAAGGACGTCCCCACCTTCTTCTGTGGATTACCGTCTTTCCCGTTATGGTATTGCCTTGCGCAGCATTTTTAAATGCACGAGTATGAAGGTCGTTTGCCTTGGGGGTTGATGCCAAGTGCGAATTTGAGTGTAGGTCGTGTACGATGAACTGCAGTTTTCCCTTGCAACTATAGATGGCAGTACATGCACATGATAAGATGAGCATGGTTTCTTTTGGTGATTCATGTTTATGCTTGAATGCATGTTCGGAATCTTGATTTTGGGGAGTGGTTGCATAGTTATAGGTGTAATCCTGTGCAAACCCCGACCACCTGAGTTCAATTCCCGACCACAGCTGAAATGAGTGGGGGTTATCTGAACCAAACATGGGCCTCCTCTAGTTTTCCCCAACAGCCTGTATGGCTATAGGGGGATCTTTGTTTTGGTAGGCAATGATGTGGGCTATTAGCATGTTTAATAAATTCAATAAAAAGTAACGGAGGTTAATTTGTTTAGCAACTTTAGAACTCAATTCAGATTTTGAGTTAACTTTGCACATCCAATAAACTTGCACAAGAATTGTAATGTGCAAGTGCCTACCATATTGTTATATATTAGGTGTGCAGGTGCTTGCCAACCTCAAGGGCAGTTTAGGAGCCAAGAACTTCGGATTAACAACTGCCATTATGATAAACTTCAGTAACAATGAAGCATTGTGAGGCTGGCTTGCACGTCCCAGTAACATCTGGAAACACAGCTGTATTTGTGTTAGGAACATGGCGGCTGATGAGACTCAGAAAGTCAAATCAGTCCATAGACTATGGGCACCTTTATTACATTAAATCAGTCCATAGTTTACTTGTTTTAAATTCTGCTTGGTAACAATGGTTTGGAAGTCCTTTGGACTAAATGTATGCAAATATATGTTGGGAGAGAATAATAGAAGTCTTTATTTTAGTATCGTGCAAATGCAATTGAATTGTACTATACGTTAAAAAGAATAAGAAGTGCAAAGAGTATGCTGGTAAAACCTAAACATCTTTAACCCGAGCACATATATTCGTGTGCTAGGTCAACTGTATAAACATATTTGTATTAGGAAATTGCTTGGGATAAGATAGCGCATACTCCTATAAAGCCAACTTTGTTAAATGCTTACATGTCAAATTTGTAAGCCTCACGTTGGTCAGCATAATGTTGGCAGCCAGTTTTCCACTCAAGTTAATTATTAACCAGCCTTAGACACCAAATATGCAACTCCATTAAGCCAAAGAGAGCACATGTGATGACGTTTCGTGTTCTGGTGTGTCGTTGGCAGTTGTGTGAAATGCCCTGTCTGTATTTGTGCATGTCACCCTCCCTGCCCAGCTGCTGGGACAGTTGGACAACACGGGGCCCCCTCCAGCTGACAAGGAGAAGATCTCATCCCTCCCTCGGATTGTCATCGCGCAGGAACACCTCGGTAATGTCTTCGGAAGTTACTCTGATCAGCCTTGTAAATATTGATAGCCCAGTGTCTGTGAGCACTCGGTTTTAAAAACACTCTTTGCTAGCATGAATATATAAACATACATGTTATTAACAAAAGATAACACTTCATTAACATAATGCATCACAGGCCTCATGATTGCTGCAACATTTGAGGCCTCCACAATAGAACGGTTACCGTGCGAAAGGGATTGATTGTCACGGCATGCGCTCCTGCGTTCAGACTGCAACATGGAGTGTGCAGTATGCAAAGAAGACTACAGCATGGGCGAGAGCGTGCGCCAACTCCCCTGCCTTCACCTCTTCCACAGCAACTGCGTCGTGCCTTGGCTGGAAATGGTGAGAATGTTTGACTCCCGATGTCAGCGCTTACGGTGTGTCAATGCAGCTGTGCTTTCCTCGGAGAGCGTCTGCTCGTTTTGGCGAACAACGCTTGGCTTAAACCATTACTGTCTTCGCACATCACTGTGTGATTGTGGCTCGAGAGCAAATGGGTTCGTCTTTTGTCAGGTGGGGTTTCATATGTTCGGCGAGACTGATGGTTTTTGGTTTGAATAGTTACATTTTTGATGGTTGCTCTTCAGAGCTGTTGTTTCGGGATAGCTGTGTCTCGTGAGAGAGAGGGAGATTGCTCAACACGGCTATCCCGAAAGAACAACTCCGAAGAGCAACCATCATGAATCAAGCCGTAAAAACCGACAGCAGTACAATTCAATTTTTGATTTAAAAAAAATATTTGTTTTATTGGTTGCTATGTCTATGTTTTTTGAAGCTTACTGGGTACAATTTGATTCAAATGGTTGTTTATGTATAGTGTGTAGGGGGCACATAGTGTTATGAAACTACATGAATCTAAATTATTATTATTGTCATCGCTATTTTCACATGCTTCCCATGGGTGCTACTTCTTAACACTTAATTTTTTTCAAGGAAGGTCACGATGATGACATTGCCTGCTGGCATAAAACAGGCTAAGAGGTCGGATTGACTGAGCATCTCGTGTAAAAATCGACCCACGTTCTATTCTACCATAGGCTGGCTGAGAATTACCACATGGGATATTATTTGAATTCAACTGGGATTGCGTATTATGTTTTGTTTGCCATTCCACTTTATTCCATGGCGTGTAAAGAAGAGTTACACTTCTGACTATGGTTGGTTTAAAATGGGTTTTTTTTTCGAAACCATGCAGTCAGTTTCAGACGGGCCAAAGTTTCAAAGTCACAGTTGAGTTTTTAATCTGTTTGATAGCTCAGCTGGGTGAGCAGCTTCCAGCCTCATCGGCTCGGCACGCGTTTGTGCCGTCTGTGTTTTGAGACTGAGCGATGCAGTAATTCCCCTAATGGGATTGCGTACGCGACCATGTATGAAATGCAGTTTGTTCAGTGATTTAAAACGTGTCTTTTAGAGAATGTTATTACGTTCGATATTTATTTTAAAACATTCAGCCCAGACAACTCTCTCCCCTGTCGTTTTCATGCTCACCACATAGTCAGTTTGTGCTTCTCAACAGTTTGATTATTGTAGCTGCCTGGATAACCTCTGAAAGGAATTACCAAAGCTGTCAGTACTGTGAAGTGGCTATTGAAAGAGTTGTAACATTGTCGTAAGAATAATTTATTTTATGTCCTTGTCAGCTCCATTTCAAAACGTGCAAGTTACCTGTTACAAAAAAGTAGCTATATTTATTTCCAAGCCAGGATATCTTTGATTCATTTATGTGAATGTTCTTTCACCTGATTAAGTGATACGTAATGTCATTTGACTTGAGTAATTAAAGGACAGTAATTGGTTGAACTGACATGAACAGTGTTAACAATTTTCGCTGAAAATGCATTTGTGATATCCTGTGCAGCATGACAGCTGCCCCGTGTGCAGGAAAGGTTTGAACTCTGAACTGGGCAGCACCGACAGCAGCCAGGTGTGACCCCTTCCTTCCACCTCGTCCGTCGCTCCTATGAACAGCTTCTAGCTCTGGCACCACTCTCTGCCCTCAGTCCTGCAGTCAGCCACCTCCTAAAGATGGGGGCCAGCAGGAGACAGTAGGACCCGTGGCGCCGCCAACACGCACCAAAGGGAAGCGAGCCCCCTGCTGTTGAGTGCTGGTGCCATTGCATGTTGCGGCTCGATCATCATCATACTGTCGTGACTCGTCGCCAAAGGTGCTAAATCTGGCCTGTGGTTCCTTCTTTTGCTTCCCACGTCGCTGCTACTTTTCTGCGATGAACAGATGAAGTGAAGGTGCGTTGCGAGGTTTTCGGGCAGGAAAATGCGTTCTGTTCTGCCGCAGAGGGTTTTGTATTTGTACGTTTTTAAGACATGCAAATGATGTCAATGCGTTGGAAACAAGTTCTTGATATAAGCTGCAGTAGCTGTTTTTTTTGTTCACTTGTTACACTTGAGTGATGTTACACAATTGTAACTGATGCATGTGTGTGTGGTGTTGCAAAAGGTTCACGTAGTTGCCATTAATGCTTAGATTGAAAGTTCAACAATGTTAATGAGACAGCACCATGATAGGAGACCGAGTTTTATTTGGAAGTTCTTCTTCTTCTTTGCGATTCTTCGAAGCAGCACGATGGTCAGCCTCTGGACATCGTTGTCTTTCAGCTCGGCCTCGAAGTGTTTGGTAGAATTCGCAGGCAATACCAAGTATTACCTGACAGGGATCGCGACGTGAACGCTCCTACCTTGACCCCCAGGATTTGGAAGTTGACACCATACATTTCATTTCGTGGCCAGTGAACGGTGTTCAATGTGTGGTATGCAAGAGCACACATTTTTATTTGCTTGTATGTGAACCCCGTAGAAAATGGAAACGTTACCATCTGCGTGTGTTTAACAGTTTGTATTTATCTCTTAATCTGCTGTCGTGATGCTGTAATGTATGTAAATGGATCCTAGATTTCCAACCCCTCCCCCTGGTGCTGTGTACACTTGGCTTTTTATGTTTTTTAGGTGGAGGTTATGTAGTGTGGCAATAGTGAGTGCTTCAGAGAAAACCATTCCTTTACTACAAATCCAAAATATCAGCGTTCCCTCCTAATACTGGAGACTTACATCGAGCTGAGCAGATTTAAAAACAATCATGTGACATTGTAAACCGTGGACAACAATTGAGCTGGTTGTCATCTGTACAAAATACTCGAGTTTTTTTAACTTTTAAATAGCGCTGGAGAGGGTTGGAGGTGTCGTGCAGGCTGCGACAGCGAGTCATGTTTATTCAGGAACATTTCCCACTTTGTGGCACGTTTGTTGTAGACAAACACTTTTGCTATCGCATTTATCCCTCTGATTTTCACTTTTTGGAACTGCACCAAGGAGCCTTCAAATTTTCGGGTTTTTTTGTACTCCATTGTTCGGTCCGATAACGGAAGATGCAACCCAAAATAACGAGCAGCTTTTGTAGATATGTACCTAAAATGTGTCACGGGTTGACTGACAAGATTGAAGCTGTGTTAACGAACAAAAAATGCATGAAAGGCTACGGTCAGGTGAAATGTATTGACATAGTTGGCATCGCTCCCATTAGTCTTTTTTTCCATCTCACGTTGCAAAGCGCAGAATTCATCTTGGGAGCATATCTACAAGAGAGAAAAGATGTTGGATTTATTGGTTTTGTTTTACATTAACTGAATTCCTAATTACTAATGTTCATTTAAAGGAACGGCAGTAGTTGTAAGGATATTTGTTTACTTGGGAATATTGTGTTTTTGCCTTCCCATTGTTTATGTATATATAACATACACACACATTACATTGGCTGTGATAAATGCAAGTAACCGGCGATTCACAGAGGACCTCATTCACTGCAAGTGCTTCGGGACATCTTGCCCCACAATGATTTGCCAACTGGGTTTTTTTATTGCAATTTTGCGTTCAGCGTTTTCTCTCTCCAAGATGTACTGTACATACTGTAAAGGTGTGTTGTATGTCGCCAATGTCAATTGTCTGCCACCTCGTGCAAAATAATGCTTCTTTTTGTTGAGCATACGCGTGTGTGTAACAGCGCTATCAAGAGGCCGCCGCTCGTATCGGTTTATTGTAAATCGTGCAATAACTGACCTACTGTCATTACCCCGTATGCTAGTTTATTGTTGGTGAGATTGTTACAATGCTAAGATGTTTCGATTGAGGAACTTATTGGAAATGTATAGAGGTAAGATTTTCAGCAGGTGAGTGCAGTTTTGTCTTAACTCGGAGCATTTATTGTTTTCGTCTTTTACAGCAGCATTTAATTAAAAGTGCACGAAATACGTTGTAAATGTGCCGTGTTGGAAAGTGCCAGGGTATTGCTTTCTCCCGGGGAGATTCGTTGCTGCTGAAACTTAGAGAGTACCCATTTCACCTGTGATGTCTCTGGAAGCTCTAAATTAGTATAGTGGTCATTATGTCAAGCAATTACTGATAAACAAATAGGATTGTTGGCCCTTTAGCCATTGGGCCCTCAGTGTTTAACCTTGTCACCAAATACACAGAATTTAATTTTGTATTTTTTGTGTCGGTATAATTTCCCAACAGTATTCGCCGATTAGGAAAAAAAAATGTCTCGTGCAGCTATTTACATGTTGCACAAGCTGGAAAAAAATATTTTACCTCGTCATGAACTAACGATCCCGTTTTAAACTTGGTAAATGTATGGTTATGCACTCATGTTTTCGGTCCTTTTCCACTGAATAAAGATCATTGCTTGAAATACCTTTAACTTCCAGCTAGTGGTGAAAGTTCATGACGGTGGTGAACATTTTCCCAGCCATTGATATTACACTCCCGCCGTCCAAGAAATTATATTTCAGATTGTAAGGTGTAGTATTGTGTAGCTTAATTAAAAATGTTGCACAGATGAGTAGCGTCACTAGCATTTATTGTGACACGGTTTCCACTTGAAACAATACAAGTAAAAAGCTTTCATACAAAGTTAAGCATTTTAAAAACTATATTTACAGTCGAATATGTACATACATTGCACACAACATTTAATAGTAATTTTTAGCGGACGTGCACATTTCTGGAAGATTGTTTTGTAATATTGGTAACCCTCTGTAAAGTCTGTAACACCAGTAATTTGTTGTAAACTGTTATACAAAAAGCATAAAAAATAAAAACTAGTATATCACATACAAAATAAATACATTTATCCTTTACTTTTTTTTATTACACCTTAATTTCTCATTAGCGCAAACAAATATGCTTTGAACTTGGGATATGGTGCATTGTTTACATGTTTAAAAGTACCAAACATTTATATTGCATATATGCCGAGGAGTTTGTTTTAAATGTTTAACGATAAAATTGTAATATGGCTAACTTGGCATTTACGTTGCACAAACGGATTGGATTTATTGTTTCATATTTTACATAACAGAAGTGTTTGTTTCATTTAGTTTGTTTTTAATTGCAGGAAGTTATTAGACTCAACTGAGCAGAGGCAAGATCTAATGAATATCTGCTATAAAATGAATGCCTAAACCACAAAATGACTTATATGTGACGAGCAATGCAGCGGTTTTTTTTGTAACCTGATAAAGCTGGCATTTGTTCCCAGACTCGGTAAAGAGGGATTACCGTACTACGTTGAAAACACTGTGATTGTCCAGATGGCTTCATAGACTGGAATTAATCAGACAAGCACTTTGGCAGAGGTCTCTATTCTGGGCAACGATTCAGATTGTGGCAGTCCAGTAGTACGGCCGTGAAGACTTTTGCTTCGTGTGACCTGCCATCTCGCCTCTGAAGGTGCTGGTATCCGTCCTCCTTCCCCGAATATGCAGTTGCTCCCTTTTGGACCCCGCTACAGTTAACTGGCAACGAGTCACGCCTTTTCGCAATGTGCATGCAGCGGTACTGAAATGATTGAATATTCTGAAAGTAATGGCGCTGCGCCGATTTCGTAAGCCTGCTTGAAATATGTTTCACTTGGTGCGTTCCAATAAGACTGGGCTAGCCTTAAATCGCACTTGCAATGTGTGGCTGAAAGAATTCTGCTCCTGGTATCTGATAGGCCATTTACTTTTGCACTTTGGATCTCTGATGGCGTTGCAAGTTTAATTAATGATAACACATCTGGTGATGTTTAATTCCTTAATGCATTGGCTGGTGATACAAAATTGGTAAGAGTGTTTGTTCGGACGACAGCAGCCAAACCACATCCAATGGCCTGGGTGTCCCTGTGTACCTGGTATTACATCAACACTGCTAAACTGTTGCATGGATCTTGGCAGTTGGTAAGTGCTATCCTGAATATGATTTCACTTTTTGTGCTTTATATAAACATCAACCGGTAGTGTTTTGTTGTTGCCTGTCAAACCCATTATGAAAATAACACTTTGCCCGTTGCAGCATGTGTGTATCTTTGAAGACTTGGATGGGCTGGCACTGCATGCCAGAACGGAATTAACAGGTATTCCACGTGTTTGCGTTTTCGTTATTTCGGCACTTTGCATTGCAAAGATATTGTGCTACTTGGCGTTTTAACAGAGTCCAGTTTACAAACGTAGTAGTTTCCATGTGCACAGCCCCGTGGAAAAAATGCATAACATCCAAACAGCCAGGGGTCTATGCGCCAATCGACCTGTTTCAGTTAGGCATGGTTCCTAACGGGCGATACATTTTTTTTCCTCAAATTATTTTGTATGGGACAGTCGACCTAATTAATTAAACTAGTTTGTGTGATTTCAATATACAGTACTGTTTATGGCAATCGGTGCAAAGAAAATGAAACATTTACGTGCCCAAGAAAAAAAAATAATGAAATGATTAATAACTTAGTAAAATAAAGAAAGCAGTTGACTTTTGTTAAGAACGTGGAGTGTGGTGTCTGGCATGGAGACTGCGCCGATGGAAGCGTTGGCTGCTGGTGATGGTGGTGGTCTGTTGCGACAGGATCGTCCGCACCCCCTCGTGTGCCGTGTCGACCTTCATAGGTGCTCGCTAACGGCACTTGCCCCAACAGTCTGTTAAGGCTAAACGGGGGATCTTTGTCTGTTGCGTCGTGGGGAGCGGTAGGCCAGTGGTTAGCGCACTGGGCTACGAATCTGGCGACCCGAGTTCGAATCCCGC
>JAZEWU010000001.1:33768054-33792199 GCA_036362915.1 Geotria australis
TTCATAGGTGCTCGCTAACGGCACTTGCCCCAACAGTCTATTAAGGCTAAACGGGGGTCTTTGTCTGTTGCGACAGGATCGTCCGCACCTCCTGCCCAGCTAGCCGGAGTCCGCAAGGAAAATTTCGCGACTGCTCTACACCTTGGATCTCATCGTGGAGCCTTATAAACTATAAATGCCATCAGCCTGCTGCTCACACGGAGCTGGCCGGCAGTTTGCAAAAAATATATAAAAGTACTGTAGAGGGAAAAAAAATTATATAGTCTATATTTTAAAATATTCTAGTCATAGAAAAGCTCACTCTTTTTTTAATATACAACACTATACAGAGATGGACTTTTTGCCTTTGTGGGATAGCTCAAGGTGTTAGTTAAGCAGCCCAGCTGCTGTAATCTTTTCTCTCCCACCCCGAATGGGTGGTTTTGCAGCATATACGAATTAGCCACTTCACCCAGGTGATTATTTTTGGTAGTTCCATCGATCAAGCATCCAGGTGTGAATACAACCTGATTCCCAAGTGAACAACCTGTAGTATGTTGCAGGCTTGTTTAAATGATGTGGTTCTTAACCGTGGGATTTTACTTGGACATGTGTGAGGCGGGCGGGTTGTTGGGGAGGGGGTGTAACCACTAGTGTGCCACTGGCTCTTAATTGACAAGGTGCTGGTTTGAAGCCACACAGAGGCGTCTGCTGGGCAGCAGCGTCCTGCGCCGCCTGCACGAGCGGATCACCGCAATACTCGCCGCCTCCTCCTCTCACCGCCCTGCTCGTTTCCCACAACCCCATTCTCTCCACCCGTGCCTATCCCCAGGTGATTCGGAAGAGGATGAAGGAAAGAAAGCGACCAATGGACGCCACGCGGCCGGGGGACGTTGCTGGTGACGATCACCCCTGCACGAGGTTCTCGCGGCCGTCTTTGTCGTTGTCACGTATGAGCTGCAGGTAGTGACGGCGGAAGAAGCCCATCTGCAGGGGAAAATAACGGAGCTTTTTTTAATGTCGCCAGGCCGGCATTGACGCGGTCCTGGGCTCGACGTCGGGACGGCGAGTGTCGCCTCACCTTCCACAGCATGTATATGAGCAGCGCGAGGAGCAACAGGCCGCCCAGGACGCTGCCGATGATGATCCACAGCGGCACGGAGGAGCCGCGCTCCTTGGTGATCTCCATCACGATCTGCGGTGGGGTTCAGAGTTTAGACATGCACGAAGATCCTCCCGTGTGTCCCTTAATGGGCTGTTTGGGCAAGCGCTGTTCTGGCACGGCACACGTGAGGCTGTGTGGCCAGCACTGCGCCTATCCACCTCCGCAGCGTTGATGTTTATATGTGACAACAGGTCCTCAGTAAAAAAAAATATTGTATTTTGCACTGATTTGACCCAGGGGGACACCCATAATCAGTTCAGATATATTTGGCACTGATATTAGCCGTGCACAACTAATTAACTTACGTGACCGGGTCTGTAGCGCAGTGTGCTAACCAGCACGTCGCCGCTTTGCCTTTTAGAGGTCACGCGCGCTCAGGCACGTGAAGTGCGTGCTTGCCGTGGTGGCGGTGTTGGTGATTGTCCCGTGTGAATGTGAGGCTGTCGGCAGTTTGTGCACGCTGCCTTCTCACAGGCATCCGCAGTGGACACGTACGTATCTCTGCCGGCTGTCTTCCTGCATGAGGATGAGTTGAGACTGGTTTAATTGCAGCTCCGCGGTCGTGTTGAGTTTCAAGCTCTTGAATTTCATCTGCGGATATGAGAAATTAAAAGCACGGTAAATATTATAACGTACTACTCGGAGAAATAAATCTGGCATCTGTTATTTGTTTAAAAAGGGTAATCTCGCGAGTTCGTATTTAATGGACGTATCGCTTGGACAATATCATTACCATTGTACTTGGTTTTTATGCATCATTTACACTGGACCATCATAGAGCGCTTTACGAGCAATGAGCGGAACTAATACATTTAAAAATACACCTCCAGTGGCATTTGTCCGTTTGGGAACAAATTGACTCTGCACCAGGCCTGCACTGGGGCATGAGACCGCCAGCCGAGGTCCTCCGAGTCGTTCTCCTTCCTCGTCGAGAGTGAACGAAACCGCGTGGCGCGTTATAAGTTTTATATTCTTATTGGTTGCTGGAGCAGAGAGTGCGTGGAAAGAACACTCGCCAGATAAGGGGAGAGGTGGACAGGTGAGTCCATTGAAGATATTGAATATGGGAGGTGGGACCTTGAAACTGATCCGAGGTTTAGATTGGCCGGTGGCACTGACACAGCATTGGCGCGACGTGGTCTCGCTTGCATGTACAGCTGGGCGGTCTGGCAGTCACGTTTATAAACGAAGTTATATTGATTGAGCGACTTGGCGAATGCATGTGAAGACTGCATTCTCACCACGGTGAGTGACGGCGTCCACAGCCAGCCCTTGACGTGGATCAGCTCCTCCTGGCCGACCTCCAGCGTCTCCACCACACACGCCACCCGGTGGCAGCGACCCGTCGCGCAGTTCTGTCGGCCAAGAAGATAGATTTCGATAGATGTTCGTTATTACAACAGAAAAATACCCAGTGAGCTCGCAAGCTCTTTACGGGATTCTGAAACACAACAAACAATGTGAAGACACGCGGGTCGCTCTAAAACATTGGTCTGCAACATTTTTAAAACACATGATCGCTTTTAGAACCTACCATTTCAAATTCTACTTTACTGAAACCCCCCCAAAATGTACGCTACGCATAACGCTCGCCTATTCTTAGTGCGACACCTGTGCTTTCTGTACGCTCTCTGTGCGTGCTTGCACACCGTCTCCAGCAGCTTGCATTTGCAAACTGATGGCCGCCACAGTTTTAAATACAGGCAGTCCCCGGGTTACGAACGAGTTCCGTTTTTAAGTCGAATTTGTATGTAAGTCGGAACAGTTACGTACGGTTCACATCTAGCGTCAATTTAAAGTCAAATGTTTGTCTTATTATATAGTATATATTTCACCTAAAACATCTTAAATATAATAATAATAAAACGCTGAAAACGCAGTGTTTTGAGCGTCGCGCAAAGTAGTCCGGCCATTCGTTAGTACGAACAATTGCATGTAACTCGACTTTTCAAAATAATAGGCTTTACGGAAGTCGGTACGTAAATACGGGGCATTCGTAAGTCGGGCGTTCGTATCCCGGGGACTGCCTGTACAACCACCGTACAGAGTCTCGGCTTTTCCCACCCTTTATTTAAAACGTTCAGGTCAACTGTGCCGCGTGCCCACGTACCAGCTCGTCTGTCGCCCTCAGGTCCTCCTCGAACGCTGGCGGCGGCGCCTCGCTCCGGATCAGCTGCTGCCACTCGGTCTCCAGACTCGTGCTGCACGTCACGCCGGAATCCTGCCACCGCACGCACGCAGCTGGTAAGCGACGCACCGTGGCCGCGCTGTACTGGCTCAGGTTTCCCATTGAGCGGCACTCGAAGATTCTTTCTCCCCCCTAACTACGATTGAGAGCGTTTATCCCTTAGCTCTGTCTGTTCATCTGCAATGAGGTTTCACCAACTCTCCTAATGACGATCCGATGTGACGAAACTTTGCGTATATAGTTCTTCCTGTTGGGAACTCATCCATCCATTTTCTAAACCGCTTGTCCTGGTTGAGGGTCGCGGTGGTGAGCTGTTGGCTGTTGGGAACTCAACGTATTAAAATAATTTGAAGAAGACCACTGGAAAGCGTTTAATGTGTACTACCCTACCAGTTTTAAAATTGCAGTTGCTGTTCATTATAAACATTGAGCAATTATGGTGTTCCCTTCAGAGCTCGGCTGCATTTAGAAGCATTGCTACGTATGCTCATAGATTTTCACCGTAGGGCCGACTGCAAAGACAGTTGGCTTGTATATATAAATTAATAATAATGCTTAGAAATATAGCTAAACATGTAATTCATGTGTTGGTGAACGTTTTTGCCTGTAACAGAGAAAGGGCAAAATTGGTGGCACACTGCAGCATTTAACCTTTCTACAAATTATCTTAAACTCTCTCCATAATAATTTCATTGATAACCCAAGTAACAGTATAAATGGGGAAACTTGTCATTATATTGTGAGGCAAGACATCTGCATTGCCCTGCACGTCTCTGGGTGTGTGCCGTGTTGGTCTTTATAGGCGCTCGCTAACAGCACTTGACCCTACAGTCTGTTCAGGCTACACGGAGGGGGGGGGGGATCTTTGTCTTTTTCCAGGGACTTGAGAGTGCATCGTGGACGGCTCACCGTCTCGACGTGGGACAGCGTGAGCAGGGGGTTCCCGCCGGGCGTGAGTGCCGGCACAGTGATGAGCACCTCCAGACGGGCGAGCGGGAACAAGCCAAGGTTTTGCACCTGCACCGATCCCCCACATACACGCACACATGCCACGATGTTTAGAGTCGACAGCATCTGTCACACTTGTCAGAACATACAGGCAGTCCCCGGGTTACGAACGAGTTCCGTTTTGAAGTCCTTGTGATGGACCGGCGTCTGATCCTGGGTATGGCCCTGCCTTGCGCCCTGTGTCTGCCGGAGTAGGCTCCAGATCGCCGCGACCCTGTACAGGATTAAGTGGTTTCTGACAATGAATGAATGAAGAAAATATTTATTTTAAAAAAAGGAAAATGGCCCAAGCATTCAATACAAATGGTTGGGGAAGGAGCTTTCGATATGACTGTAACGGTAAAAGATTTAAGTTACATTTACCCCTGGATAGGACACTGGAACAAAATCATTGTTGTACTGTGCTTTTGTACTCCCATGTTCTTTCCGCTCGCCTTTAAAAACGCCCACTTGCAGGCGTGGTGAAGTATGGTCAAATAACCCTCCACAACCCATACGGCACGGGGAAACCCTGATAAAACGGAGGATGTAGGAGTGTAAGTCGGCAGTTTTGTGGCGATAATCCCTGGCAGTGTTCACTGGTAATTGTTGTTGCGCCAATTTGCATGGTAAAAGCTAATTAGGCAAATCTGATTGCTCCTCCGAGTGGACAACGCTAGCGACATCTGATCAAATCACAGAGGTGACATGACTGCCGGCTGTTGTGTGCTAATTAGACCATACATTGTTAAGGTTGGCGGTTTAATTGGCCGTTATCCAGGTTGACCGGGGTTGGCTGGTTGCCCCCCAATGGTGGGAGTATTGGAGCAGAATATTTGTTTCAATTTTTATTTTGTTAACATTTTTTTTAAACAACGCGGCTTTGAAAACCGCGTGTAAAAATATGAAAAAGTTGACAAACAGAGCGGCCTTAAGGTCATTCGAAAGTAAAGCATTTGGGAAATAAATGTATGCTGTAACTAAACAAAGATTTCCACCTTTTCACTGAGGCTACATATAAACAGGCTTGGGAGGAGGCTAGTAAGAAATGGAGCAGAATTTTACTGTCAGACCCCTTCCTGATGCCAACCTCCTTTAGTCTTTGGATTATTACGTGTCTGGAACCTCCCCCCCAGATCTGTTCACCAAGGGAGACCTTGGCAGGAGTGCTGGACTCGAGGCGACATAGCTCTGAGGTTCATTGGAATATGCAAACTCCCCCACCACAAGGTTAATGAATCAAACTTTTCAACAGTCTGTTTTCATTTTTTCTACAAAATTCCTCAACTCTATTCCACTGCCAATGTCACCGGGTGCCCTAATGTAATAGGCAAAACCAGCCACACATTAAAAGAGACCCAAAAATCTAGGGCTACAGAGCATGAATAATAAAATAATAGATAATTAGACAAGGGTCTGTTTTACCACAATATAAAATAAAACGTCGGTCCATCCGCCTACGGGCTTTCTGGACGGTTGTCGAAAAACAATTGGTAAACGTTTAAACATTGGTTGGGAACGCACGCAGCCTGTATAACAAAAATGTATTTTATGTGTAAGTGATAAAACAGAGCCTTGTCTATGGATGTATTATTTTATACCCAAATGTTTTCCATGACTGCACACATTATACACTGCACAGTTTTCAGCGTGAGCAGCCAGGCTCTATCAAACAGCAACAAGTCAAGGGAGGCCGGTGTGTTCCATGCAAAAAAAAATAACTTTATCAAACGGCCGTTATTTATTTCCATTGCTTTCACCATATCCCAAAAGACATCTCAATATCTCATTAAAACAATAATCATTAGGGTGAAGGGGTAAGGTTTGCCGACCCTCTCGCGTTTACGATTAAGACCCCTGTGCCGTGGGACCACTGATGGTTCAGGTAACTTTCAGCTCAGGAATTTTCAGAACTTCGGAGGTCACGATCGAGGCGCTGCGAGCAACGGGAGGGAGCGACCGGTGCTTGGGTAGCGCAGATCCTCGTTGGGTGGACCCGCGGTCGGGGATTAGAATATGCCGGTGAAAAATAAATTCTGCCGGAAGGGCGGGAGCGCTTGGAAAGGCAGCATAAGCGAGCGAGAGAGGGGAGAAAGCAGGAAGGCGCACGTGTGTATGCAGCCGCTGCTTGAAACGCAACTCCCCATAATGAGCGCAGCAGGCAGTGACGCGGCTGGCTGGCCACGCGGACTCGCGAATGCTGTGGGAGTATTGTTCCCCTCTCTTGGCTCGGGGGCGACCGAGCCGCACATCTGCACTCCCCTCTCCTTCTCGACAAAGGTGCCTTAGGGTGGTTCACTTTGCGTGCAGGATTAAGTAGAACAAGCTTCCTGCGGTGCAACCTCATATCTGGTGTAGATTATGCGCTTTGACCACGTGTAAATCACATTTAAAACATCTTCATCTCCAACAGGAATGTGAATGGCGCTTGTGTGTTTTTTTCCTTCGTTTGAGCTATCATAGGGGCTGCCCAGAGTAGGGGGGCAAAACCGGCAATTTGCCCGTCAGTCCGTAATTATTGATTATCTTAAGAGCACATTGTCTCATTCACATCTCACAATGTTATATATTCATTATCAGTCCCCGCTTAACCCTGTAAAGGGTCGGGGTGAAGCCTTAGCCTATCCCGGCAGACACAGGGTGCAAGACAGGGCTATAGCCAGGATGTGACACCAGTCCATCATAGGTTTCTCAGAATCTACTCTTATTTAATCCGAATTTGCTCTGTACGGTGCCTGTGGCGGGCAAAATCTGGATTAATATTTTGAAGATAAATCGATGATTAATGGCGCTGGGATCGTAAGTTACTTACCGCCAAATCTAAACGACTTCTGAGCCCCCCTTCGTATTCAATTTACATGATCGCGACCTCTGGCTCCTGTCCCCTCCAGCGTTTTGGTAAATAAATCACGACCATAGGTGAGCGCTTTACCTCGCCGAGTAACCCGATGCCGTCGCCATTAGGTCCCTGCTGCGCTTGCTCCCACTTCCCCGCTGAGATCGCAGCCATTATGGTAATTGCAAAGTGAACACGTGCAGCGTTGCCGTCCGGACTCCGTACCCCATGAGTGCGTGTGCGAGGGTCTGGTTTGTTCGGCTGGTGGGGAGCGGTGGCCCAGTGGTTAGCGCGCTGGGCTACAAATCTGGCGACCCGAGTTCGAATCCCACTCACGGCCAACACCAGTGACGATTTTCTGAACCGGTCATGTGCCTCCCCTAGGTCGACTCAGCCTCAAATGAGTACCTAGTGCAGTGTGTAAACATTGCCACTAGGGAGACAAAGGCGGCTGGGCGTGGTGCTGATCACCCACCCCTTCGTGTGCCGTGTCGACCTTCATATGTGCTCGCTAACGGCACTTGCCCCTACAGTCTCTTAAGGCTAAACGGGGGATCTTTGTCTTTGTGTATGTTGGAGGAGTCCTCACCGTCAGGGTGTAGTTGTACTGTGGCCCAATGTCCTCCGGTCTCTCGATAACATCTGGCACCACCGCCTCTCGGCTCACCTCGAACTGGTGAAGGTTCGAGTCCCTGTCACGTAGAAAACATCCATTCAACATGAACAAGGGCCATTAATTACCCAGGAATGTCGTCTATGGTATTCTTTTGATGAATGTTACTTGTGTGTTTGTTATACAGTAAACCCTTCCCTTCACGTGGGATACGTTCCAGAAACGGGCGCGAATACCGAAAATTGCGAATACCATGCTTAGGTTTCACTATATGCCTGGCAAAAACCCACGCGGACACAGGGAGAACATGCAAACTCCGCACAGAAAGGCCCCCGAGCTGGGATTCGAACCCGGCCCCTTCCAGCTGTGGGGCAGCAGCGCTACTCACTGCGCCACCGTGAAAACCACAAAAGTTAAATAAGCAAAAGTTAAGGGTTGTTTACTGTGTGCTCCCGTTTGCCCATGATGGGAGGGAGAGCTAAGCCTGACCTGGTGAAGAGGATTTCGACTTCGTATCTCACAGGGATGGACAACGAGGCAGCGTTATCGTGCAGCGTATCCACCATCTCCTTGCTGTCGCTGTAGGAAATAAATAAAATTCATGAATGTAAGGGCCTCTGTGATGCATAGCACAAAGGTCGTTAGATTAGCGGCGTAGCAACACTTCAATGTCTGTCCATTCCTATCGATGTGCGCACTGTATCGAGCGTATGAGGTTATTGCTGTTGACGTGTTTTACTGCGGCCAGGGACAGCCTGTTGTGTGGCCAGAATAGAAAGGTGCGACCGTGCACGCGTCTGGCCCTCGTTAAACACTTGCAGTGTTACGACGTAGGGCTGTAATGAGTGGTGATGTTTGGGCTCCTGGCCAAGACAGAAAAACTCCAGAACGATGACAATTTACTCGGGTTCCTGCCGACTCTCTCCCACCAGCCCCGAGCCCAGATTTGCTGCCCTGCTATAACACACGCAGTGTTTGGATTTATGAAGTGTCTAAATTTGATCAAATCTCCAGACCCTGCACAAATAGGAAAAATATTACCATCTAGAGAGCCCTAAATAGTCTGGGGTTAGCTGCGAGAAAAAGATGCAATGTTTCAGGCCAGAGAGATAGAGTTAAGGTGACGTCATGGTTGAAGTGCGAGTGGAGACACTTTGTAGAGAAAGAGAGACATGCTTGAGAGAAAACGGAAAGTTTCAAGGGTGTACTTGAACATGGGGAGTCCCTCAGTGGTATGGCCTGGGGAAGAGAATTCCAAATACGGTAACAACGAAGGGGCATTTTCCCTATCACACCTCCGATCACTTTATATTCTAAAAGTACCAATAAGTTGGAAGTAAAGATGAAATAAGACATAATAGCCTTGGTGTTGTACAGATAAAATTTGCGCTTACGAAGGATGAAGGGCTCGAACCCAGTACCCTCAGTGCGGACGTACAGTACGTGCATGCGTAGAAACACTTGCCCCATTATCTGTATGAGATAGATTCTAATTGTTGTTATTGGTGCCCAGTCCCACCTCTCGGCTCGCAGGCCGATGTCCAGGCTCGGCACGAAGACAGAGCGGCTGAACTCGAACTCCATGAGCGTGACCAGCTGGGTGGCGGCCAGCGGCGAGCCGCGAGTGGAGGACGAGAGCGTACCAAATCAAACAGAGTTTGGGAAATTACAGCGCGGAGAAACTGCTTATTTGTTAAAATACCAATGTTAACAGCAGAGTGAGGAAAACCAGAATATACATAATTAAGAATATTAAAACCAGATATCTTGGCTTTGGCGACGATTCTCTTCAGTAATGTGCCACATGGAGTGTAAGCGTGTAGATGTGTATCGTACACGTGTTTTGGATAACAGGGGAGAATGGTGGCGCACTGATTTGGGCACTGCGCCGTAAACCCGGTGACCCGAGTTCAATTTCTGACCACACTTATCATCGGCGATTGATGACATCTCAACTAATCCTGGGCTCTCCTTTCACCGAACAACACTTACCAAGGTGGTGAAATATGTTCAAACAACTTTCCTTGACAGATATGGCATGGGAAGGAGTTGATATAGCAGTTGATAGAAGTAGGTCTGTAAATTATTAATACATATTTCCCTGCGTGTGTATACGATCAGTACATGCAGATAAACGCCAGTCACACTGAGAGGATGAATCCTGTTGTAAATGACATTTTACAAAACTATGCCGAACCCCCAATGTGCAATTCTCACACATTACGATTAGCATGGTGAGCATTTTTTTAAAACATTTTCACCGTACAAATTTTTTGATATAGGTCAAAGATCACAGTTCTTACGTAGGCCATATTCAATATCACAGACTCCTGGTTCCCTCCGCTCAAAATAAGCCTTTACTCGTCTGTGTATAATGGCAATTACTCGTGTACTAAGTCTGATCGATTTGTAGATGGACAAATGAAGCTTCCTAAAATGTCGACGCGAACATGTGCGTTACCCTGAACCCCTTCCCTTAAGGCATTCCTAAAGGCCGTGAACTCTTCATGAACACTGCCATCTGACCCCAGTGCTGACCTTGGCTCCTGGGCGGAATACTGCCGGGCTCAGGGAGCATGTGGTTCCTCCGTCGGCCTCCTCGTGAGAGAACTGGCACTCCATCTTCAGACCTTGGTCGCCCTGTCATCCGCCATCAAGAGACGGAGTATGTGCGGTGACGTACGGACCGATGACACACGGACACACATAGAGGAAGCACAGGGACCAGGCATACCTTGCACACCTCTCAGTCAACTCAGCCTTATGGTTGAAACACCATCAATGGAAAAACGTTCTGGCCAGACTTGCACAGTCCACACCACATCACAGTACGGCCATGCTGGCATTTAGGTGCTTATTAATAACTGCTGCCCTCAATGAATTGAGGCTATAGGGGGGATAACCTCTGATGCCCACACAATATTTCTCCCTCTGTCCAGCCACTCATGCTATCGGCTCCCTGCCAATGTTCAAGTCTAGGTCTCGAAGACCTCTCGTAAATATTGATATATATTGCCGTCTACAAAAACGTGCTCGTCACACCGTACTGGACGGTGACTTGGGGTGCGGTTTTATTTAGATTCGGTATAAACTCAGACTGTATTGTCTCCGTTGCGAACGCGTGCTTGTGTCCCTCACGGTGGGCGTGATGCTGGCGAGGCGCAGGTTCCGCGAGAAGGAGACGTTGACGCGGGTGTTGTAGGCGTTCTCGCCGTGGTTCTCCAGCGTCACCCAAACGGAGGTGCGCCTCCGTCCACTGCGGATCACGTACGGAGCTGCGCTGCTCACACGCACACACAGACCACGATCGCCTCTATAGCCTGAACAGACTTTTGGTGCAAGTGCTGTTAGCGACCACCTACGGGAGTAATTTAAGTTTACATTTATAACGCGCACATATTCATTCAATGTCAAAGATATTCATTCGACGAGAGAGAAGGACTCAGAGGTGCGAGGATAGCGCAGAGGCGGAGCAGGCAGCCAGGCGGAGCAGGCAGCCAGGCGGAGCAGGCAGCCAGGCGGAGCAGGCAGCCAGGCGGTTTGCCGGCGCCATATTGCCACACACTGCTTCCTATATATTATGATGTTATTGGCCAACTAATTAATGAGTGTTTTTTTTTAAGTTGTGGGAGGAAACCGGAGAACCCGGAAGAAACCCACTAAGAACAGGGAGAGAACACACACAAGCTCCACACAGGAAGGCGCCCAAGGCGGGAATCGAACCGCCTCTGGCAAGACCATTCTTTCTGTGAGGCGTGGATGTTACCACGGCGTGGGTGGCCAGCACCACAAATTAATAATAATAATATCATAAAAAATTAAATTCGAAGAATCACGCGGTTTGGCGAACGCGTCAAGATCGGCGAGCGTGGACTATCGCAGGTGCCTCCAACCTGGATCCCTGCACGTCGGAGCGCAGGTTCAGCACGAGGTCCGACACACACTCCTCGTCGTCGCCGCAGTCGTTGGCGAAGGGCAGCTGCGAGGAGACACGTGCCGCGAGGTGAAGCAGCGACACAACACGGCGGCCAATCGGAGGTTTGTCCGGAACAACTCTAGAAAAGCACACTACATTTCCTTTGTGCAATGCATTCGTGTGTCTGTGTGGGATGGGGAGGAGGACGCGTGGTAAGTGGGGGGAGGGGCCGTGGTCTTTTCTGGTCTGCTGTCCCAGTTGCATCCATCCATCCATTGTCAGAAACCGCTTAATCCCCTACAGGGTCGCGGTGACCCGGAGCCTATCCCGGCAGACACAGGGTGCAAGGCAGGGCTATACCCAGGCAGGGACGCCAGTGCATCACTGTCCCCGTTGCAAATGTACCTGAATATCCATCCGTGAAGTCAAGAGTGACCTCAGTATTGGCTGAGGAGCACCGATGGGCTGAAATTTCAAGACCCTTATTTGCTTTCAATAACGACAAAACAAAACTAGTATAATTTAAATTAGCTTGTTGTTGTTTATGGTTTATGGATTCCATGCAATTTAACAAGTTGCCAAGTTACTTACTTTGTTATTAACTCCAGAATCAATGTCGATATCAGGAGACGTTAAAATAAGGTCATCACGTGTAATTTCTTCTGGAACTTACTAGAGCACGGGTTCTCAACCTTTTGCACCTAAAGCCCACTTGACCCACTTAGGTATGGTCTCCATGAGGTGGTTCTCACAGCCCACTGATGGGTCGTGGCCCACCGGTTGTAAACCGCTCCTCCCCCCTTTCTCCCCTTGTTTGAAAATTTATAAAATATTATAAACGTAAACAAAACAAGGTCATCACCATGGTATTGGTCAATACTGTTTGAAGTGTAGCATGTACACTGCTACCTATGCTGCATTGTTCAAGTGTTCTCCACTCGTGAGTACGTGTTTTTTCTGGGTGATCAGGTTTCCTGTCAACACATGGAGAACTGATTAAAACCTGGAGTTGGCCTAACACCATGAGCAAGACCTTCCTGAAAATGCCTTGTGCATAGGTGATGGCTTTTTGAGTAAACGTTTCGGATGGATGCTGTAAATCCAGGGAACAGGACGGTTTTCGTACAAACCGCTTGTTTCCTTTGGTTTATCAGGTTTTGCAGTTTGTTTTTGTGGCCTGAAGCTGAATTTCTGCCAAAAAGGGTATGGATATTGTAATTCATACCAATAGTTTATTCGACTTAGCTGTGTGCAGGTAGAGTCCAAGTTGATTAACTCCCTGTACAGCGAACCCAAATATACCATCAATATGAATCCGTACAGCTGTGACAGCATCAAACAGAAATATAGTTATTATCAACTTATCTCGTGTCTCAAAGGCAGTTCCTTGGAAAGAGAGTTTACATTGTATATGCTTTTTTTGGCTGTGACATTTTATGGTAATAAATATATGCGTGTGTATCTATATCTGACATATACAGACTCGGTCATTTAGACAGATGTGAGACTAGAACTGGCTTCACTTCCCACATAGCGGGTAAGAAAAATAAAAGAAAAAGCTTACGTCCACATAACTGATAACATAAACAAGCCGACGTAAAACAATATTAAACGGACAAAGAAACACATTGTGAATTACAAATAAATAATTTAGAACGTATATAAAGTTTGGTGTGTTTACAATGAAAAGACAAAAAAATGTGTTGGCAGCCTGTGGCCTGGAACAGCTGAAAGTCATTAAAAATGGGAAGGAAGTCAATGTCTGGAATGCAAACATAAAAAAAACATTTAAATAGTATTCAACTGATTTGTAAACGTTGTCCCTAATTTTACCACCAGCCTAAAGTACCATTCAACATATACTAGAGGACGTCCATTACGGAGATGGAGTGACGAAATCACCTCGTGTGCAGGCGCGAGCGTGATTTTTTACATCACAGGTACGTGAGAAACGGACAACAGCTTCGGAACGGCCTTCATCCAGCAGTGGATTGATCATGGCTGATTATGATCTCGAAATACGTTACTCGATGGGACAATAAGTGAATCTACAAAGCTCCTTAGTCATCGTGAAGTAACACCCGGGAAATAGTGACACTTGTCATACGTCTGCGTAGGTTTTCACAGTTATGCAGTACTGTATAGCTCTCTAATGTTTTTGTCGGGTTGTAGCATGTGTTATTCGGTACGATGGCCGATGTTTTCCCGCACGCTCTGCGGAGCTGCGTAACTTCATTAAGAAGCTGCCAGTGTGTGGAGCGAAACGTCAGACACCGCGCCGACCAACATGTGGCGCGACTCAAAACACATCTAAGCGATACCAGTAGCAGCCGAGGTTCTCAAGTTTAAACAACAATATTAGGCAGTGAACAAAATAGGTCAGAAGGTTTGATTAATAGCATACGGATTGGTACCATGGAAGTTATGTTTTTTTCAAAACCCTGTTTGCTTTCTAGACAGCGCTGTGCTGTGGACTTCACGTGTTTATAATAAACGCTAGCGGTCGTATCTGCTTTGGCAAAGGGAGAATCCAAGCAGCTTTCTTCTCCACACACAGCCTTTTGTAATGGCCTCTCTGGGAGCGTGAAATATCAGTATCTTGGCATTTTGAATATGGATACGTTCATATTCTTTAACACAATTACAATGTCTGATGTATTTATCGATCTCATAATTGACGAGCATCGGGATTTTTTTGTCTGTGGGTCTGTTTGTCCCCGCCTGTAACTTGGGATTTAATCGGTCCAATTTTATGATTGTATCATTTTGCAAATACATTTCTGATTCACTATCACATGACTTTATGAATATTTTTGTCACTACATATTAGGTTTCCATAAGAAGTACTTTATATTTGGAGACAATCAGCACCAGGCCCCAGGCCCATTAAAAATATTATACAAAACATTATTTTGACTATCATGCGACAAAGAATCTAATAGCAGTGTGTGGCAAAAAATGTATAAACCAAAACATTGTTTTATCAGCTGTGCTGCTCCCTATAGGGCTGCCTATTCTAAGGTATGTCCATATGGATTCTTCTCGTTACACAATGCCAATAGCACAGTTGTAGCAAAACTGGGAGAAAAACACCAAGAACGTTTTCCTGAATGTATTACTTCTTTATGAAAAAAATCTAGCAAACCTTGCACATCAACAATCTTGGCCTGCTAACACGTACTAGAAACGAGAAACCAGGATAAATTTGCCAAGCTCAACAATGTCCAATGGAAAACATTGACAACCTATTGGCGAATGCTATTGTTTTAAATCAAGCAAAATTTCCTTGACAAGAGAAAGTAATTAATTATTTACTACAGTTTCAAATACAGTAGTTTGCAATCAGGGGAAAGGTATGCATACTACACAGGATTAAGTCAAATAGCCACATGCAATGTATCCCTCAGCAGTGTCCAGACTTAATCCCTTAACAGACTGTTGGGGAAAGTCCTGTTAGGGGACTACCCGTGAAGGCTAGCATGGCCAGTACCACACCTGGCATCCTTTGACTCCATAGTGCTGCTGTCTACACCCAACAGCAGATATTAATTTAAGACTTGTAAGACCTAGGGGAGCGCTAGGACTAGTTCAGATTTTTGCCTCTCAAGTTAGCCGTGGCCCAGAATCAAACTTTGATCACTGCGAATTCTACCAAACACTTTGAAGCCGAGCTGAAAGACAACGATGTCCAGAAGCTGACCATCGTGCTTCGAAGAATCGCAAAGAAGAAGAAGCAGAGTGCACACACGCACACAGGCCACATGAGGTGGAAATCCATTACTTTGCCCGGTTACCAGACAAAAGGGAACGGCATTCTTGGTCGTTCTAAAGCAGATGATTCAAAACCATGGCATCTAAAACAAAACCATGCAGAGAACGCTGCCCGTGTTGTTATCAGCAGACGCTGCTCAGCCATCTGGAGTCAATTCTTGTCACACGGAATTTTGAGACATGTCCCTTTGATTTGGTTGCTTGGTAGTTTATTTATACTCTATCTGTCCTGACACAAAAGGAAAATAATCTTAGAGGTATATATGTGATGGGGGGGGGGAAAGAGCGGATCATATCGGACCCAAGTGGTGTTTGTAGAGGGTTTGTCTCAATTTGTTCCATGATCCAACAGGATTCTGAAAGTATGTCATGGTACATTTTATTTCCTTGGGGTTTGCTTTAGGGTGATGAAGTTAGTCGTTGTCAAGATTTACCTACTCTGCATACAACTGGAGTGGAGATAGCTAAGCTTTGTAACAGTCAAACTAATTGTTAGAATCTTCAGAGCTAAACTTTTGGCAATTAATTGAAACACTACATTTAACATGATGTGTGTTTTTTTCATTCTTTGGTGACCAGGCTGTGACTACACTTGAGAGGCGGTATTTTCACGGGCGACTGCCACCCAGGTTCAAACCCAAGATCACAGTAGTGCCTGCTCAGTCCACAGACCTCCAAGTTACCCAGCCAACTCCGAAAGGAGATCAGTCTTTGAATTAAACGCGATCCTGAATCATCCTGACAGTTCGTCAAACCGCTGAGGTGGGTGCATCATTACATGTCTAGTGTTTTCAATACATTTCTGACAACTATGTCCCCTGCACGCCACATCTAAAGACAAAGTGGTCACTCCTGAACACTGGAAAGAATTCGAGCATCACCGTGATAGTTGATAGCCACACGCTATTCCAAAGGAATGTAAAACTTAAAATAAGAGCTATATGGCTATTAAAACAATTATTGTCATCATCCAGTGTTAATGCCTGAAGTTTTGATAGTCAACAATTTAGCAGCCAAACGTATCCCTCAAGCTATACTGACCATATAGTAGCAGTGTTAAGCAATGGAGCCTTCCTCTAAGGTGCTCCACACAATCTCTGGTCTTGATCTCTTACCAGTATTTGTTTTGCAAGCACGATGTTAATCTTCATGTATTTTTTTTACTTTTCCACGAATTAATGAAATGGCATTTCTAATTGATATACACCACTGGACGGACCTTATTTTGCCGTACAAAATTATTTCCAGGGGTAAATGTAAAGCTTTCAAACGTTAGTTTCATTTAATATTTTTCACAAATTTATGAGGAATTCAGTTTATTTAATTTTCTGTGAATTACTTAATTATATTATTTTAAGTGTGTGTGTGTGACTGAGGCTTAGCATTTAGTATGGCAGTGAGTATACTGCACTATGAACCTGAGGCCCTGAGTTCGAGTCCTGACCATAACTAACGTCAATGCTGAATAATATCTGAACCTGTCCTGGCACTCCTCCCTACCAAGTGTGATAAAATATGGTCAAACCACCGCCGTAAATAGCGTGGTGTTTGAAGGTCTTTATCAATACAGTGGATTGACAAAGGGATATAAATTAGTATGATGTATGTGCATATGGAAATGCAGTACATGTGAGGAGTGTTAGTGAAGTGGTTTGCAAATTGTATTATAAACCCAGCAACCCAAATTCGATTCCCGCTCACGGCTGACACCAGTGAAGATTATCCAAACCAATCCTGGGCCTCCCCTCGGTCGACTTGGCCTCAATCAGGTACCTGGTGTGGCATGTAAACATCGGCACTAGGGAGACAAAGTCGTTCGGGTGTGGTGCTGACCACTCACCTCCTCTTATGCCCTGCTGGCCTTCAGAGATGTTACTCGCTAACAGCACTTTCCCCAACAGTCTGTCAAGGCTATACGGGGCATCTTTGTCTTTGTTGCCCTTGCGGTTTATGTAGACGCTTAGATCATGGGGGATAGTCTCGTGATTCAAGCATCCCCACAACGCGACTGGTTTGCTTGGAGCCGACAGCTCAAGTCTCCAGAGTTGCCTGGCAATTTGTTCTGCAACATTGCCAAAACAGCACCAGTTTCTGTATCGTGAACGATCCCGAGACGGCATTCACAAAAGTGCCCTATCGTTTGTGCCAATGTCACAACTTCAATTTCAAAGTTTATAAATTTTTACTATCAGCGAGCGCCAGGGGGTTGTGGTCGTTGAGGCGGCCAAGTTATGCATGGTGCATCGCGCCTTTGCTCAATCGGCCCAAATCCCTGTGTTATGTTTTTTATTTGCTTTTTTAGATATTTTGTTGTTTCCCTGTAATGTTTTGGTCTGTTTTTGTTGTTTATGGTTGTGTTATGCGGGTTGCTATGTAAGCATCTGGAGATATTTTGGCCTTTAAATGCTAAGTAAATTCTATTATTACTGTTACTTACTAACTAAAAATAAATTGGCACAAACGTATTAATAATAACAGCCTCGACATAACTAAGGCGATTTGCCTTTTGTCTGGATTAGTAACAAGATCCTCCATGTTCTCACTCCTTCCTACATCTCCCATCTCATCTCACTCTACACTTCCATCCACACTCTGTCCGCTCCAGCGATCGATCATTTATTTAGCGTGTTTGTGCCAAGTGAGGCAGCATCTTCATCTGTTGGCTCCCACGTTGGAACGCCTGATGATAATGCATTCAACGTGGGAGGTGAAACGTCGCGAGGGAGAGAGGGAGAGCGCTCGACACGGCTATCCCAAAAGAACAGCTCTCAAGAGCAACCATCATTTGTGAAAGTATTCATTGCAATAAATCACGCCCTACGTAGTCCCTCGTTTGCGCTAATGTCACAACCTCAATGTCAAAGCCTGCATGTTAAATCTACGTAGCCCGTTTACAGCAAGCTGTCACAAAGTGCTTTAAAATAAGTAAATAAAACTTTCATGAACTTAACGCTTTAAACATCTCGTAGCGGTGTTGATGACGCTCACCAGGGCCTCGGTGCGCATCGGCCAGTACGCGTCCAGCACAGGGTCGGCGTTGGGGTCTTGGAGGGCGAAGTCGATCTGGAGGCTGATTGGTCGCACGAAGTCGGTCACCTCCTGGCAACGCGGCACCAGAGGGCAGGTGCGATCAGAACAGGACAACGCATAGCATGTGTACACACACACACGATGATACAAAGACATACGCATGGACATGTACATGGCATACACGCGCGCTCACAGATGCGTGCGCACGTAAGGGGTGTCGTGCAAAAACCTCATAAAACCACGTCTATCATTAAGTTAACCTGTGTTAGCTTCATTAAAACACATTACACTCTCATTATTATTGCTGTTTTTAGACTGATCGTAATGCTATTATACGCTTACATTGCTGAAACATTAAACAGATATAACAGTCCGAAGACACGCTGCTGCATAGGTTAATTGGCCTGCTGACTAAATTTCCCCCGTGCCCGTGATGGACTGGCGTCTCATCCTGCGTATAGCCCTGCCTTGCGCCCTGTGTCTGCCAGGATAGGTTCCGGCTCACCGCAACCCTGTACAGGATTAATCGGTTTCTGATAATGAATTAATTACTTTCAAGATCTATGATATGCAGGAAAGTAGGTCGTGTGTTTGGCCAGCGCTGTGCAAGCATGACTGTCCTTGGCTCCCAATTACTAATAATTATACACAGAACACTAGAAACTCATTTCAGGCAGAGATGAGCAAGGGGAACATCCAGAATGGATGCAGATACCAGATGCCACTGATGTTACCCATGGTCAGGACTCAAACAGATCACTGGTTGCTACGACTCACACACAAACACTGTCACAACATCGAGCGAAGGCATCTTCTCGGTCAACTTGGCCTGAAATACCAAACAAGTGAGTATTTGCCACCGGGTCAACAACCCGGCTAGAAATGTAACATTTTATTGAGAACAGATGTATATGGCGTCATAAATCCCCTTCTAATAACTAAAAACAATGGGTGACGCAAGCTTGCAATTTGTCATATGAAAATAGCACATGCGACCCTTCTTGCAGGCCCTGGCAGCCTTTGTTTATTTTCCCAAAATGTTTCATCATTATCGAAGTCTTTACTGGCGTCGTAATTTTGGAAAACGTCACTTGCATCGCTGCTCACTGATGTAAGCCTTTCAGGCTCCGATATTCTAGAGCAGCGTGTATAAGTGGCACAGGTTAGTGCACGGCACTACAAACCCAGCCACCCAAGTTCAATTCCTGGCCACAGCTAACATCAGTGATAACTGTTATCTTAACCAGCCCCTGTGCCTCCATTTCACCAGGCTGCACTGACTAACGTTGTGAAGTACGGTCGAAAACCTCCATAACCATTACAGTATGGGGAGGCCTTCATCCAGAAGTGAATTCTCAGAGGTGCTGTAAGTCATTTTTCTCTTGTTGCTTGGATTGCGAGCGTGCGGTACAAAGCACGGTGAACGCTGCTGCCATCGCACTCTTAGAGCCTTTGCTGGGGGTCAGTGTGTATCGGGCCGCGAGTGGGGACTCCACATTCAACAAGGGGGCCCATAATTTACCCACAGCAGCCGCCACACCACACACGGCGACCAGCACTGTCCGCCAAGCCTAGCCTGTCGAGACTGCAGGGGGATTCTAAGTGATTGTACTCGGAGAGCGTGTGTCTGGCGGGGGTAGTGTGCGTGCAAACGGGTTTGGGCTAATATGTATACATCCAAAGCTAACACTCCGAATGAGGCGCTTTGTGGTTTCTTATTTCCCATCGGGTCCCATTCATTTAGGTTACATTCCAGTTCAGTTTTAAAATGAAAGGCAAGGGTTTGAGGAGATGGATGATACACACGTTGGCAAATGTGAGAGCCTCTTGGCAACTACTGAACAATGGAAATAGCCACGCATAGTTAATTTTGAGCTATGGTTTAGGTTAGGTGTAATGTGGTCAGTTGTATACGAAGTGATTCAATGTAAAAAACAATACAATCTCATGTTAATACGCAGGAACGGTAGTGGTTGGAGGAGCGATTATCTACATCCCATATTGTTGACTCATGCCCGTGGCCTTCAAGCCATCAACACTGGCGATCGCAACGCCTTAAGTTGGATGAAACTATATGCCGAATCCGCATCTGGAAAAGCGGCTGAGACGGCGTGAGCGTGGCACCACTCACGTGCAGGTACAGGCCGATGTCCTGGCAGTTGGATCGCCCGCCCGCTCGCACGCTCAGCTCCCTGGGCAGCGTCCGCTCCAGCGTTTCGTCGAAGAAGGCGCGCGGCGCGATGCGGCTCGCGTCCACGTTGCTGGTGTACGTGATCCCTGTCGGCAGAGACACGCACGCGGGACCGCGACGGCACGCCCACGGGTGAATGCAGGGAGCGGGGATCCTCGTGTCGATGCTGGTGGTAAGAGTGCGTGCGACCAGGGTAGCTGGGGTATGATCATGGTATGTGGGATGCGATCAGGATAGGTGAGATGCAATCAGGGTAGGTGGGGTGCGGATCAGGGTGAGCAAGTTGGATACTTATATAATTGGGTAAGTAGATGAGAAACTGAAAAATATGGGACAGTGTTACCCACGTCTCACAATAACATCAATGAACACTCACCACATTAACCATTAACACTGCCTCACATACGGCAATAGGCTCATATTGTGAAAGATGGCCCTTGACCAACCTGGTAATAACCACTGTTCAGAAGAGGGAACACTGCCCACCAGAAAATCTGCGTTTTATAAATGTTTCTGTTATGAGGCAGTGTGGATAGCACGCGTGTTAAATTTATTTCCATTTGTATTTGTGGCTAAGTAGGTAGGTTCGTGACCTTTATTAAAACCAGGTGAGAACGCGGTGATACTCGGCTCTGTAAGAAGGGGAGCCTGTGTCGGAGGGGGAGGCAATTCGCTGGGAAATACCGTCGCGACGTTACAGGAAACAATGCTATGAGAGTTGCAAGGGTGCAAAATTACAGACTTGTGGCGCAGCGTGCACCGCGGTGCAAGAAAAACATTTACAAACGCGTAAGTTTACATTAATCAACAGTGCTGTAATTATATAATTAAAAAGCAGTGCACGAATGTAATAACAGTCTGAAAAAAATAAAATGAGAAGGTAACGACGGTCCATTCCTTGCAAGCTCTCTCAGGTCTCCCTTGAAAATTAGAAACCGCTTCTCAGCGGGCTCTTACCTGAATCGTAACCGAAACGGAAATTGAGCGGAATGCTCCGCATGGCAGGGGTCTCCATTAGCCATTCCCCCGAGGCACCCAATGCCCCAAACACTTCACCCCTAATCCCCTGCTTACTGCGCGCTACGCTAATCTTCATTAGCCGTCATACTAACGGACAGATGTCATGACGACAATATGGCAACTCTCCATCCTATGACCACGTTATCCAGAATGCTCACAAACTCTTCGGATCGCAGGAGGTCAGTGTGGTTGAGCCGGTTGATATTTGGATTTAGGTATTGTATGGAGACCACATTGGGAACACCAGGTGGTGGCATGGCTTGGGCTGCAAGGTGGCCAAAAGATGGCAGTTCAAAGGAAATGTTAATCTAATTCGGCGGCGTGTTCAGTTTTCTCCGAGCGTTGGCTAGAATGAAGCCAATTACTCAATGATCGAATTGGCCAAACATCGAAATGCATAAGACTTCAACAAAAGAGTTTAAAAAATAAGTTGTTCCTTCAAAAAACAGGGGACATTATTATTATTATTTGTTTTGCAAATGTTGTTTCAGCCCATAATATAGCCCTTTTACGGGTTAGGTAATGGATAAAAAAAAGGGTCGTAAACCCGCCTCCACCCGACACAGCCAATTAGTAAGGTTTGCCACGTGAACAAAATGTGCCAAATTATTTTTTTTACGTGACCAAACCTGTAAAGGGGATATATATGGATAATATTGGTCATTAAACCCTTCATGTGTTTCAGCCCGGTCACTATAAATGTGTCAATAGATTGCTCGTAGATAAAAATTATATAGATTTCTGTTATAAGGCCGAATAAATGATGGAGGCATTGCAAGGTTATGTTTACATATTTTTTTCCACTTCCATACTTTGTATTAGAGAATGGCCCACAGAAGTGGATATCACAGAACAACCTCTTTAGAGCCCATAAAGTGACCTCCGGTACACACAATAGGGGCTACCTGCTCTGCCAGCAAGAGTAATAACATTTTCATCTCACGACAGTGAAAGTGACAGTTTTACTTCTCAGAGCTGCGTGTTTAGCCAATTTAGGTGCGGAACCAAATTGTCTTTCGCTGGTATATTTCTGCAGTCATTGGTGACCAGGCTGAAATGGACAACTCACTAAACCTGAGAACCCAGTTGAACCACAGGCAGCTGCCTGGATTTGAACCCAGGATCTGTGCTGAGGCAGTGCGGTTTTCAATGTTATCATCGGTCTGCGCTTCTCGAAAAGTGTTCAAGACTTTGAGTATACAGTAGCACATGTTGGCTCGAGGCAACATGAACATTCTATTGGCAGCACTGCAAGCACTGTGCAGTAATGGAACTTTCTTAAGGCAATTTTTTAAAATTTTATTGAGCGAATGTCTTTTTTTGTTTCACATTCGCAGGGTTCATATGCATGTGCCAGTACCCGTCCTCGATTGTTATGGAAAATCTCTTTGGCAGGAGAAAGTGCCCATTACATAATATTCTGTAATGGCCTCGGGAGTTATGTTCCACTTTTTTTTATATTTCACTCCGTGCGCTGGGAATACACACCCAGTGCTGCATCTAAATGCACGGCGATTTGAGTTTGTCTCATTGCCAATGTGCAACAAGGTATACTGTTCGCAGCAGCTATATGTGTGTGTGTATATATTGTCTGCATGCAACTGTAAAAAAAATAATCATTATCCCCTGTGACTCGCTCTGACAAGGCATGGGGTGGCATTCATCTCTCTTGGTGGCTCTGATCCAGTGGTGGAATTTCCGTCGTTCCATCGCGAAGTCAGTCTGTAAATACTGTGACAGCACCGTGGATATTTTCCTAAAGCGATTCTTGTCTCTATGGGCTCTCACCTGGTTATATATATACATTTCGGTTATAAATATCGACAGTTTTGTTCCGTGCGTTGTTTATAAGGTTTAATGGAGCGTATTCATAGTATGTACGAGAGCAAAGGTTCTCAACTTTTCGCACCTCAAGGCCCACTTGAGTATGGCCTCCACGGACCACTAGGTGGCGCTCGCAGCCCACTGATGGGTCACGACTCAGTGGTTGAGAATGGCGGGGAAAGAGCATGTCTGCTGCTGCTGATACAATGCTTTCATATTGACATGGGTCTCTTGAAAAATGAGACGTTTGGCCTCAACAGGCTCTTTTACCTGGTGTTAAATAAATGTATTACTATGGTTTGTAATTCTATACATTGCTTTTGTGACTGAAATGTTTTATTTAAAATTATTTTGTTTTGCACAACCTGTAGAAGGATGTTTTCTACACGTGCACTTCCGTGAATTGCGAGACGAAGACTGCTACGGTAAGAAAATAACAATCACCGAGACATGTGCGACTGTGGAAATTGAATTCTTTCCTAATCGCCTGTGAATGTTGCCCGTTTACACAACGCCCCCAGCAACACAGAGCAATGCTGGCTGCCCATTCACAGCTGGTAAACAGCCATGAATGCCGTTTAATTTTCATAATGGCACATAAATGGAGACGATTAAACAAAGGAGC
>JAZEWU010000001.1:33792456-33802773 GCA_036362915.1 Geotria australis
ACAGTGTACAGTAATTAGTGAAACACTGCTTGTTTCTCGGGCGGCACGGTGGCACAGCGAGTAGCGCTGCCGCCTCACAGCAAGAAGCAGTCGGGTTCGTATCCCGGCTCGGGTGCCTTTCTGTGTGGAGTTTGCATGTTCTCCCCGTGTTCACGTGGGTTTTCGGCGGGCACTCCGGTTTCCTCCCACAGTCCAAAGACATGCTGCGGCATAGGTTAATCAGACTGCTGAATAAATTGACCCCGGTGTCCTGTCATGGACTGGCGTCCCATCCTGGGTATAGCCCTACTGATCATCATCATGATGCTTGCAACGTCAGAAGCGAAACGTCGCGAGGGAGAGATGGAGATCGCTCGACACTGCTATCTTGAAAGAACAGCTCTGAAGAGCAACCATCAAGTTGAGATTCCTTCACTTATGGAGGAATCTAAATCCAATGGTAATGACGTGTCTATAGGAGTAGTATTTGATCCATCAATCATTGTCAAGAGATCATCACTGCCATTGGCAGTTGTTGCAGAGTTGATACCTTTGAGGACCACAATTGGAGTCCCCCAAACATCTCGCTTTAGGTCTTCTCCAGCACTTGTTATACTGAAGTACCCCATTGATTTTCTTTCAATATTAAGTATTGCTCCCAGAATACTACACTCAGAGGGGAAAATTGTCCTTGTGTAAGAATGGTGACCCAGTTCTCCCTAGTGAGGCATCCTTAAGGGGCTCCTCACTGTCTGAACGTCTGGTTGAGGTTGGCGCCCACACAGTCAACGAGCTCCCTTCCCTCAGCCATCTGTGCTGTTGGCTCCCTAATCCCCTCTTCAAGTCCAGGCTTAAAACCTCACTTTTTCCCCCTCTGCCTATGGTTGACTACCTCTCTCTGCAAAAAGAAATACGTAAAAAAAATCATTAGCCATGCTTAGCCAGCGAGCACCTAGACACACCGACATATCACAGGGCAGTTGCTCTTCAGAACTGTTCTTTCGGGATAGCCGTGTCGAGCGATCTCCATCTCTCCCTCGCGATGTTCCGCCTCCCACGTTGGAAGCATCATCAAATAGACACTATGTCGCTCGTGCGCGAGCAAGTCAGTGGACATTGTGAACGCCTTTCCCCAATGTTTACATTTACCCTGCCCGTGATCCATTTGAAGCCACTTCAATTCACCTCATGCATGTGCGCCATGCACTAGCGCTCACTCTGCATGTCTGTGTTTTTTTGTGAGCAGGGTGTCTCTCGCTCCAGTTTTCCTGACAAAATCTGCTTTGACTTTTTCCTCTGCTATGCATCAAGTGCCTCTTTCCCTCGCGGGAGTTGAGCAGCGTTTTTAAGTAAAAATGACCTCAGCAGTGAAGGAAAGGCTGCATTGCTGAATCATTCAGGAATTCGTAAAAAAAAAATACTGTAACGCTGCCCGTCTCTAACCTATGAGATTATTTCTTTTGCAGATGTAATAGCCATCGCAATTGGCCTCCATAACCAGACAGCATTAAGCACTCTCCGTCACCCTGTGCAAACAGTGGTTCGATACAAACCTTTATCTGATAATTTGAGAAAGTCCTTCTTTGATGCCGATCTGTGCTGAAGTGACAACTTAAATGTTGCAGCTCTGGGATTTGTTGTCTGTTGAGGCGAAGGACTTTTATCTCTCGTATCAGAAATACTCTCGGATCACTGAGCTCTGCTCCTAAGCCGTTGCATTACGTTCACAGCAGCGTTCTCGCCGTGGGATGAATTTTTCAGACGGGCGCCGTGGGACCCAGAGTGCCAGGCTGGAAACAGCCGACACGGCGTGAGAAGGCCTGCTTTCAATACTGGCTGTGCAGGCTAATCTGCAGGTCGAGGCAAGAATTCTGAAACCATAAACAATGGCAAAATCTCATCAGACGCTCACGCAATGCAATGCACCGAGGAATACGAAATCAAGGCGTTCCATTGTGGTGGGAGCGCGGGTTGGGTTGCGGCGCATGGGGAACACGGGGAGCAGAAAGGAGGCTAGGGAGGGACAACTTAGGAGGATATGAGCTCCCCCTCTCCTACAACTAACCCCTCAAGGCTTCTAAGCAGTAATTCCATTTTGAGGCACCGGTGGGGGGGGGGCGGGGAATAATTTCATCCTAAATGGACCATCTCGTTAGAAAACAACCAATTTGCGGCCAAATGCTTGGCATTTTTGCATGATTTCGGTAGCAATAATATCACAATTTGGTGTTGTGACCAGCAAGCTTTGGCTGTGCTTGCATCTGTGATGGGCTATGAGTGCAGTCATGGAAAGTGGATGATGCCCTTGGACTCGTTGATGCCTTCTTGGCGTCCATGGATGGGCCTTGGTGTTGTTGATGCTGGGTCAAACTTATTTCGTCACAGGCTGGGCTGTGGTGATGCTTTTCTTCTCTCCTGTGCTTCCATGCCTTGACACAACCCCCCCGCCCCCCACTTCTCCTTCTCGCTTCTACGTCCTGCTCCAATGTAGTTGCTATTTTAATTTTCGTAAGCATCTTGAATTGTGATAGCATTGAGCTGCTTTATAAATATATTCAATTGTCATTTTGTTAAATGACCTTCAGGGTTAGGTGTTTGAAAAGTAAAGCTACTTTCAGCAATTAAATAGCTTAATAAAGTCACCTTGGACTTGCACTGCATGTATATCCACCGTAAGCATACATTGTGAATTTGTTAAAGTTCTGAGTTACAGTGACTTAAACTAAAAAAAGAAAAAAACAGGAAAGACTTATTCGGTCGGAAACAAAAAATACTAATGTTTGAAAGCCCTCAAGGCCAGTATATCACAATGATAAACGTGCTGCGCAACAGCCATGGCAGACTTCAACTTCTCAGCGTCCACCAACCGTCTGTGGCTGCTAGAACAACCTCCTAAGTGCACAATGCTGCCTGGATGCTACAGGCCATGGCCTCACGCGAACACTGTGGGGCTCACTTAAAAGTAATTTTAAAATAGGCCTGCAGCATGGGGTACACGTAAGGTCAGCACATACTGTAACGCAGCTGAATAATTGGCCGGCTACTGAATGGAAAGAGTGCGAGATAAAATCCCCGCTGAGGTAAACTCAGCTCATCATTCCTCCTGGGTTAAAATGAGCACAACCTGGTTGGATGTGTGATGTGCTTGTCTTCTTCTTTGCGATTCTTCAAAGCACGATGGGCAGCTTCTGGACATCGTTGTCTTTCAGCTTGGCTTCGAAGTGTTTGGTAGAATTCGCAGGCAACACCAAGTATTACCTGACAGGGGTCGCGACGTGAACGCTTCTACCTGTGATCTGGAGGAACTGAAAGGTTGGCTGTAGGAAAGTGAATTGTCCATTGGTTTCTTACACGAGACGTGTTCCTTTCCAACAACATGGCCTGTTGCTTTCACGCAAGAAGGCCTCGGGACTGCCAGTAGAGATGAGCACCAACAAACTCATAGCTTTAAAATGTGAACTCTGACCTTTTGTGTTCTCATATTAGCATACATTTTATATTACAGCCTCAGCAAATGAACAAATGTGTTGTAAAATAAGGAAGAAAAAATATAAACGCAGGGAAATTACATGTAGTGTACAAATAGAATACGGGTATAATGAGGCTTATGCAGAATTTTTGTACAACAAGTTGCCCAAGGGCACTTTATAATCCGGGACAAGGTGAACATATTGTAAAACTATAATGCTCAACTAATAATTATTACATACAATACGTATTCAAACATGATAGTACATATAATTGGAAACATAAACAACTAATTGTTACCTTACTAATGATTTAAGGTCATCGTAAATGTCTGAGTTGCTTGAGTTCTGTGCTCAACACTTAAATTGATATCCAGTATAAGTAGAATCCCCATTATCAGCCAAGCAACTAATTTTACACCCATGTGGTGTGACACTAAAGCTGACAGAAAGTGGACACAGCTCACAGCCATGTCAAAGTACCTCTGCTCAAGCGAATACCGAACAGTGCTCATCGCCATCTACGGCACTGAGCTAGCGGTGGTCATTTCACATTCCTGCGTATGTTGTGTGCGTGCGTGCAGGGCTTTAGTTGTTCAACGCGAGACTCACTGATGTCGGAGTTGGGGGTGAGTGGCGAGCGGGCAGTCGTGTGGAAGCACACGGTCGCCATAACGCAGATGGAGTCCTTCCCGTTGCGCAGGCAGTTCTTGTTGAGCAAGTTGACCTTCGGAGGGCTGAAGGTCACCGTGGCGTTCATGTGAACGATGCTGCGTGACCTGCAGTAAGGTTGTGGGAGAGCAACATTTTTTATTAGCTTGAGGCGAGGAACTTTATTGGTCATGAAATATTGCACAGAGAGGTTTTCAGCATTTTAACATCATGTTAAAAGTTATTCACCAGCAAGGTCGAATAGGGCTGGCACTTTCTGAAAGCAATATTTGAATAAACGTAAAAATGCGCAGCACACTCCTAGGGAAATACGCAAACAAACATTAAAAACATGATTCAGACACATTATGGTGTCAGTGTAAATCTGAAATAAAAACGGAGATGGCATAAACATGAGTGAGTGTTGTTGCGATTATGAGGTAAGCAGGTCCATCATCAACAGTATGTAGAAAATGAACCAAGTTGATAAAACAACAATATCCTAAGACTAGATTTCCGCCTTCTGAGGTACGAAGAAACCAGAATATATCAGAGGAAAAATAATATCCACAGTGCTGTAAAGAGTGGAAAACTACATGTAAATGTAATGTTCAACAACAGACGAAGCCCCAGGCTTTTAATGTCCTAGGAAAAATATCATGAACCTGTTTTGAATAACAAGCTTGGGATTCTTTCAGCAGAGAAAAAAAAGTAACCATGGCATTTGTTTTTACACTCGGAATCGGATATTAAAACCCTCTGCTAAGATGGCGAGAGACAGTTGAAAAAGCTCGATGAAAACAACCATTCATATTTGACCTGGGCTATTTTGCCCTGAGCAAACGACTTCGCCAAAATCCAAACTTTCACAAAATCACGATGCCCATCCAAGTTTTATCCTGGTTCTGCAGATGCTTCCTACATGCAGACACGCCCAGTAAGGAATTGCTCACGCAGCCTAAGCAGAACCCTCCTGATACCGAGTCTTGACAATATTCTGATGTTTCCTGAGTATGTTATTACTATTATTGATGGTTACTGTTCAGAGCTGTTCTTTCGGGATAGCCGTGTCAAGTGCTCTGCCTCGCGACGTTTCGCCCCCCACGTTGGAAGCATCATCAGGCGTCGCGAGGTTAGAAAGGGAGAGCGCTCAACACGGTAATCCCGAAAAAACAGCTCTGAAGAGCAACCATCACGAGTCGAGCCTTGAAAACCTACATCAGTACATAAGTAAAATCTTTAAGTGGAGTCGTTAGCTGTGGCCTGGCATGGCTAGTCCCGCAGCGTCTCACCGTAACAAAACAGCGTGGCCCAGGGCACCCACGGTCAGGTCCACGATCCCATTGTCATCGACGTCGAGGCGAGCGTCCACCGAGCGGCCGAAGTACACCAGGCTGGAGCTCACGTCCATCGCCGCCACCCTCTGGATGCCAGCGACCGCCGGTACCGACACGCGGGGGGAACACAACGCAGTCTCTCGTCACCAGATGTGTCACACACCAGCACTCGGGCAAGGCTACACAATGTTGTCATTGCCGCCGGTTTAAACGGTGTCCAGATTGCCCTGGGTTGGCCAGTAGCTCTCAATGGTGAGGGTATTGGAGGAGAAATTTACGGCCGGATTGGCGTTCCTGACCCCCAACCTCCTTTAGTTAGAGGGTCTTCGAATCGTTATCGTGTCAGCAGCCTCCCCCCAGACCTGTTCAACAAGGGAAACTCTAGCAGGAGTGCTAAACTCCAGGTGACATAGCTCTGGGGTTCATTGGAACACACAAACCCCTCCACTATGATAAGGTTACGATCCATGAGGAGGCCACACAAGGTCAAGTTTAATTGTTTAACCAGGTGAGAACTCAAGAGGCCAGGGGAGTCTCATTTTCAAGAGTGATCTGGGTCGGAGGTTAGAGGTCGCCGGGTTTCTCACGGGTCAGCAAGCTTATTATGCAATAGGAAGCTACTGCTGGCCGGGTGGCTCAGGGGTTTTGAGTGGTGAGCCAGTGTTTGCATCTGGATTTTAGCTGCGTGACGGTGATTAAACCAGGTTATCAAGTGGAGTGAGTCGAAGATTTCAATGAATTAATGGAAGGTCACCACTGACATTATCCACGGCCAGAAATTGAACTTGGGTAGCCAGGTTCATAACACAGCGCAGGAATCACCGCGCCACCATTCCTCCACTGGTTAACGCGTCGTGTTAGATTGCAATGAAGCAAACAACACTTAGTTCTACAAAATCACATTCTCAAATATCAGTTAAGTTATTCATAGGCATCCACACATGTTCATACAGCATAGTATTTACCCTTCTTTCTGTAAATGCGCGCATTAGTCACAATTAAACCCATACGCCGCCGTGCACCTATCGTGTTACTCTGTACACACTTGAGGGTCAAGGGCTGTGTATCGTTTTCAATTGTGCCGGCCTTCAGCAACTTTCACGAGTCTGACAACGTGCAACGTTAGCAGCAAATCCGAGCGGACTTTAATTCAAATTGATCCGTTGCAACACGACGCTCATATTTCTCATGTTCTTCATAATTTAGAAACATTCTTCCAAGAAAGTGGAGCTTTTTATGAGGTTAATATGCCGTGTAATAGCCTTTCCTATACGGGTTCACAGCTATGATGAACAGTCTTCGCCTGGAAGTGATGGATGTGGCAGGTTGCCATTGGTGACTATGATAGCAGTGATGGTGGTGGTTATGAAAACAGTGGTAGTCATAGTGATTTTGATGGCACTGTGCTTGTAGCAGTGGTGATAGAGCTGCCGCTGGTAGTCATTGGTTGTCACGGTTATGATCGGTTAGAGTTGAAGCGATGTTGACGTTGGTCATCGGTGTAATAGTGGCGATGGTGGTGGCAGTGACAATAGCTGTAGTTGTAACGATGTTGATAGCGGTCGTGGATTGTGATGGTAGTGACGATGGTGGTGTCGATGGAGCTCGCGGCGGACACTAGACCCGTGCATTGATAGCGGTTGCTATGATGCTAGTGATGATGGTGCCGATGGAGATCATGGTCTCGCTTAGACACCAGACCTGCGCGGGCTGCGGCCTGAGCGTGCGTCCGCGGCCGTGGTAGATGTAGAGCGCGCCGCGGTGCCCGTCCTCCAGCGGCGCCCCCACCACCACATCCGCCAGCCCGTCCAGGTTGATGTCGGGCAGCAGCGCGATGGCCGTGCCGAAGCGCGCGTCCTGCTGCCGCTCCTCCGCGTGGAGGAAGCCGGCCGGGCGGAACGATCGCTGCGGAGGATAAAAAACGAGCGCCGCGCGCGCACGGAAATCAACCGCGAGCGAGGGTTAAACGATCGATATTTGCCAGTGTATGCGGCGGTGGCGTAGCTATCGAGCGTGCAGGGCGTGCAACCCGTTCTCGGGCCCGTTGAACGGAGGGGACCAGGTGTTGGGCGACAAGGATATGGAGAAATTGGACGCGGGAGACCGCGTTTCATTCCTTGCACCGGGGACCGTGCCAACCGCAATATGCCATCGGTGCGCAGCTTGTCGTAAAGTGGATTTAAAACCGCATCGTGCGTGCGGGATTGTGCCCGTGTGGAAATTAGTTTTGGTCGCAGAGGGTGATCGTGCGGCATGTGATGAGTGATGTGGACACTGGCGGTGAAGTTGATACAATTTCCAGGCAGCCTGGCGTGAGAACCCATTAACAACTAGGTCCGTCCCACGACCCACGCCTGTCAGCGGCGAGCCCTCGCCATTCTGCGTGACCTCCGAGTGCCCCATGGCTGGCACGGGTAACGTGACGAGGTCACCGCCACCTGGTCGTGGATGGCAGCTGTCGTGTGAATGACCGAATGGTGCTGGCCACACCACCTCCAGATGTGCCGTGCTGACTTCTATCAGTGCTTGCTGATAGCACTTACCCCGACACTCTATGTATGGGGAATCTCTATACGTGTGTTTTTTGTGTTTTGTGTACCTGTCCATGCTTGCATATGGATGTTTTTGTATGCACGTCACTGTCTGTGCCTTTGTATGTATATGGGTGTGGGGAGCGACAGTGTCGTGGATAGCGCACTGCACTGCGAACTCGGCAGCTCGAGTTCCATTCCCGCTCACGGGATATTTTTCTGAACCTGTCCTGGGCCTCCCCTAGGTCGACTCAGCCTCAAATTAATACCTGTTGTGGCGTGTAAACATCACCACCAAGTAGACAAAGGCGACCGGGCGTGGTGCCAGCCATCCAACCCCTCGTATGCCTTAATAATAATTAATAATAATTTTCCATGTCAAAGGTATTCATAGATACTGAAAGCACTTGACCCAACAGTCTGTCCAGGCTATACGGGTCATCTTTGTTCTCCTTGCAGTTTATGTATACGCTTAGATCATGACGGATAGGCTCGTGATTCGATCATCCCCACAACGGGACTGGTTTGCTTGGATTTGACAGCTCAAGTCTCGACAGTTGCCTGGCGACATTACCAAAACAGCACCAGTTTCCGGAACGTGAACAATCCCGAGACGGCTCTGCGTCCGTGCGTCGGTACGAGCGAGCGAGCGAGCGGACGCGCGCGCGGGTTGGGGGGGGAGCCCACCTGCGTCAAGGTGTAGACGTAGACGCGGCCGGTCTCGCGGTTGCCCGCGCCCAGGTACATGGGCGCGCCCACGAGCAGCAGGTCGCTCACCCCGTCGCGGTCCACGTCCACCGACAGCACCTCGCTCCCGAAGTACGAGCCGATCTGCCGCAGCGGCACGACAAGACAAAAAGGTCCCCCCCCCCGCCGTGTAGCGTCAACATACCGTAGGGCCAAGCACACATAGCGAGCAGCTATGCAGACACGGCGCATGACGGGGTAGGTGGCCAGCAGGATGCCGGACCGATTTTGTCTTCCTAGTGGCGATGTTTACACGTCGGACCAAGTGTACTCGTTTGAGGCTGCGTCGACTAAGGCGAGGCCCAGGACCAGTTTAGAAAATCGTCACTGGTGTTAGCCGTGAGTAGGAATCGAGCCTGGGTCGCCGGGTTCGTAGCACAGTGCACTCCTCGCTGCACTACAGCTCCCCACATAGTGCACGTGTAGTACACGTGTGTTTTTTTGCGATGTACAGCTCTTTGTCATTCCACTGCTAGATGACAGCCTCCCCATGCTGTGCACCTCGAGGCGCTATCTTGCATTACTTCGCTGCGCTGGTCCGTGTGGCTCAGTGAAAGGGTCTCCCCAGGAGAGGTTCCGATATCACTCGCCACTGATGTCAGCCGCGGTCGCTAATCAAACTCACGCGGCGCGGTGCGTCGACCACCGCAAAACCTCCGCTTTAAGAACAGTCGAGCGAACGAAGAGCGTCGGAAGAAAACGAACCAGTGAAAGAAATAACTATCAGACGGTGCGCACTACGCTCCATCACTTCAAATTCCAGAGCTGAACCCCAGGTCGTGCCCAAATCCGTTTTACATTTACGGCTCAAGAGCAGAAGGGCTGCGGCACGGGGGTTTTATTACCGTCCCGATCCCCGCCAATGCGCTGCAGCTGCAGCCCTCGTGTAGGCAGTTTGAATTTAAAGGGCGGCAGGATGAGACTTAACAAGAGACGGGGCTCTTCGCCACATGTTAGCGATTTTTTTTTTCATTTTTTACTGAAGATTAATGCGGTAATGCATTCGTCGGGTAGCAAAGTAAGTTGCTTAGCGCTCATTACTCGAGACAAGCCGGTCTTAGCAGGTAGCTATGATTTGGGGAAAAAAGGCTGTGTCGGGTCTGGAGGGGGGGCGAGTTACCGAAACGGGCATCGGAGCGGTTTCCATGGACCCGGCACCTAAAGGGATGGCTTAAGGCCAGATGGTGGGATGCTGTTAGGGCAGATCTTTGAGAGAGCTGTGTGTCTACTGTGCAGCAGCTGTGGGATCTGGTGGGAGGGTAGAAGGTGTTGGCGAGGTGTGGTGGCATCGACAGCTTTGATCACGATGATGTCTTGGTCTCTTCCACACAGGTGGCTGCTCACTGGCAGCACTTGTCTCGGTTGATGTGTATAAAGCCTAAGCGTAGGTTATTTCTCTTCGTGTAGGTACACATAAACACACTGAGAGAGGCGCCTTTGTTTCACTTTTGTTGGCAGGTGTGTGCGCGTTTGTTTGTGGAGCGAGCAGCGGTGCACCGGTTCACTTCCTGCGCTACAGACGCAACTGCATGAGTTTGATTCCCGGAGAGGGATGACATTAGTGACACGTGATATCGGAAGCTGTCCTGGGTGCACAGCAGAATA
>JAZEWU010000001.1:33802890-33828799 GCA_036362915.1 Geotria australis
GGGTGAAAGGCGCTATATAAATGCTATTATTACTATTATTTCACGGCTGACTTCTGTTCCTCTTTACCCTGGCGACGACTCGAACGCGCTTCGTCAGTGTGTCCGAGCAGGAGGGCCTGTCTAAGCCCCTGCAAAACGAGGAGGCGGACGGTTAGTAACGTTAATCGTAGCGACGGCCCGCCAGGTCTCACCTGGTCGCCGTGGAGGGCCTGGTGCACCGTGACGTGGGCCTGCTCGTCGAGGCTGAAGATGAGCACTTTGCCCGTGTGGTTGAAGCGCGGCGCGCCGGCGATGTAGTGCTCTGCGGAGCGGCTCGGCCGCGCCGACCCCACCGAGTAGCCTGCGAGGGGTCGCCGCGACACGCAGAGGCCCGGTTAAGGCCCGGCAATGAACGCGCCGGATCACGGCATCCATTCGAGGCGGCAAAATGCCGTTCAAGTTACAAATCACCGGACGAAATGTACTTTAGATACGAGAATTTCTGTTAAGAGCTGCTCTGTCAACGATAGGCGTGCCGAGCGTTCCTCCCTCTCTCCTTCACAGCGTTTTGCCTGCCAAAAGCTCGACGGTGCTCGACACGGCTATCCGACGAAGCAGCTCACGATAGCATTTCTCACAGATGGTGCCGATCGCCATCCCGCCGCCTCACGATCCGCCGCAGGAACAGGAACAAGAACCGGGCCGGCTGCCGGTGACGGCGAGCGCCCGCAAGCGCGGGCCCTCTTACCCAGGTACGCGGCGTGGTTCTGCAGCTCTACGGGGGCCTCCTTGCCGAAGGCAGAGCGCGCGGGCACCGTGAAGTGGCCGCCCCGCTTGCGCACGACGGAGCCGCCCCAGTCGTACGCGCCCACGGCCCCCAGCAGGACCCCGTCCTGAGCGCCGACGGCAGCGACACCGACCGCGGGGTGGTGGGAGACGAGAAAGGTTAGTGGCAGCAGGGTGGCGCAGTGGTAACATCTGCGCCTCACAGAAAGAATGGTCTTGCCCGAGCAGGTTCGATACCCGCCTTGGGCGCCTTTCTGTGTGGCGTTTGTGTGTTCTCCCCCTGTTCTGCGTGGGTTTCCTCCGGGCTCACCGGTTTGCTCCCACAACTTCAAAAAATACTCATTAATAAATTGACCGATAACATCCAATAATATAGGAAGCAGTGTGTGGCAATATGGCGCCGGCAAACCGCCTGGCAGCCTCCTCTGCCTCTCTGTGCTTTCCTCGCGCCTCTGAGTCGTTCTCTTGTCAAATGAGTACCTTCGACACTGAACGAATATGTGCTCGTTATAAATGTAAAATTAGTATTATAATGAGACCCACGGCGCTGTTCTCGAAATCGAATTGTAAGTTTTCATGGCTCGAGCTATGCGGAGAATTGCTCTTTAGAGCTGCTTTTTTTTGCATAGTCGTGTACGGCGTACCTCTTCTCTCCTTGGAGGTGAAATGCCGTGATGGAGAGAGTAGGAACGCTTGACACGGCTATCCCGAAAGAGCTGCGCTTAAGTTCAACTCTCAGGCAAAGTGTCTCTATGTGCAAAGAATGTGTTCTCCTAGTCTTAAGTCACAGTCTACACTCTTCTCTCTCTCTCTGCTGTGCATAAGGAGTGGTGCCTGAAATGCTCGCTCAGGATTTCAATAACCTTTCCTTGAGCCTCCGGCTTTTTCCACGGTTATCGATTTATTTTTTCATTCGCATACAATTGAAACTGTGCACAGGTGCTGCACATTTATGGGTTCTGCTCCTCATGTCTTAATCATTTTGGTACAGTTATACAGTACACGTCATCGTGTTGGCACGGTTACGGATAGAGGCGTCATTCCCAGTATGACAAAATACATCACATCAATCGTCAGCAAATGCGATTTGCCCCATTGTTAGCGATGGCGACGGCGACACCGGAAAGTTCCCGCCAAAACTCTCGACGCGTGAATCCGACCCGTAATTCAACATTATCGGCGCTTACAACATTTGTCAGACTTGACAAAACAAATGTTTCGGCCATATGTTACAACTGCGCTTCAATTCAACAATCCATTTGCTGTGCTCCCACCTGCACCACAGCTGCTGAGAAACCGACTTGCGACATCTCCATGTCGAAGGATGTTTCGTTCTGCGTCACCGTCCCTGATGGCGTGGGCGACATCAGATCAAAACATTCCTCACAACACACACACAGCAAACTGTGCACGAGATTGTTTGCACGTATCACCACGACTACGCGCGGTTAACGCTTACTTCTTCTTTGCGATTCTTCGAAGCACGATGGTCAGCTTCTGGACATCGTTGTCTTTCAGCTCGGCTTCGAAGTGTTTGGTAGAATTCGCAGGCAATACAAGTATTACCTGACAGGGATCGCAACGTGAACGCTTCTACCTTACAACGCTTACTTGACGCCTTGTAAGAGGTGTATATTACCTGTATTTATGCCTGGAAGGGAAAAGTCTTTTCTACTATTCAATATCTTAGCAAGTGTCAGGGGATCTCAACCGTTTGCAAGTCAAGGCCTACTTGGCCCCACTTGGGTTAGGTCTCCACGGACCACTAGGTGGCGCTCGCAGCCAACTGATGAGAATGGTGGCTATAGATAAACATATACCGCTTGAGATTTGACATTTGTGTGAAGGGCGCTTTTAAAACGTATATTATTATTATTTGCATTTGTTGCTTGCAATTGGTTCATGTGACCGGTGGAGCCACTTGGCTCGTGACCACAATGGTTGAGGAATTGACCACTACTGCTCACCCTCCAGGCTGAAGATCCGCTCGCCCAACGTGCCCACGATGTCGTTGAGGGCCGCCTCGTCCGCCACGTTGATGAAGTGCTTCTCCTCGGGCTCGCTCGAGATGGCCTTCAGCTCCGCGATGAAGTTGGAGGGGTCGATGTTCTTGCGTTTGTAATAACCGAGGACCTGGAGGAACAGCAGCGCAAGGAGGTGAGAGCGGGTCAGAGGCTGAGCAGTGACATTGGTGCATTGACGAGACATTGGGAGATGTGTGTGTGGTTTTTGCAATGCTTGACGTTGGTTAATTCGTAATACTTGTTAATAAAACTAATTTGGGTATCATCCCCATCGTGATGATCGTTCATTTCACCAGATGTTTCTTTTGAGAAACCACAGCTCCACCTGGATAGAAGTGGAATTTCACCGCTATTTTTTAAAGCAAAATTCAATTGCACTATTTTTCAACTCAATACTTACACTGCAATTGATTGATATTGACAGTCAGGCTTTGTGATTTCTGGCTGTCTTTGTAAACAGTAAAACCATAAGTTAGGTAAGAAAAAATTGTATTTCATAATTCTGGAGACAAACTATAAGTTTCCTGCATCTGTCCTTTTGAACTTCTGCTGTAAAAAAACTGCATACTCTGTGTATGTTTTCTGTTTCCGTTTTTGCGATTATTTTCATAAGACTGTTTTCTATACCGTTGCCTTATTAGAATGTTAAACAGACGTGCAAAATGGCGTATTTTGATTTCCTTGTGCTGAAAAGAAAACTTACAAACGAGCAATTTCGCAAACATTATTTCAGTTATGGGAAAAAATTATGAATACGTTTAAGTTGTAAACATTTTTGCGATAGGGGGCGACTTTCCTGTGGCTTCCCACTTAATCGGCGATATTTGGACCGACAACACTCCGATGACCTCGTGAGCTTATCGAGTGCCCGGCTCGTGCGCGCGACTCACGGCGATGGCGTAGCGCGTGATGTTGTCGCGTTCGCACGCGGCGATGGCCTCGGCCAGGTCCTCGCTGTCGTGAGACTCGCCGTCCGTCACGACAATCATCACCTTGTTGGCGCCCTCGCGTGCCCCAAACAGCGGGCTGAAGGCCTCTGACCTGCATGAAGCAGTGGGAGGGGGAGCAGTGTTGTTAGAAGGAGACGGGAGATGGAAGCCGTTACGTTCATATATTGCTCGCTATAAAGACCAAATTCCTATAACTCTAATCACATGGATAGCTTTAATGTTTCATATGCACTTTCGATAAATGCTGCTTTCTTTCCTGGAGTCCGGGAAACCATCTTCGCAGCAGGGAGTGGGGGGGATAGGATCGTTTTGTAAATTATCAGAAAGTGATTCCAGGCTGCAACGCTGCTGGCACAGGACCACTACTGATTCCGAATGCCGTCAGTACTGATGGGTTCCAGACGGAGGTGTGGAGAGGCACTGTGTTGTCACTCGTTAGCAATGTTCACGGCAGACACGCAGCATCGTGAACCACCGTGATTTTAATTCCAGTGCGTTTGTTATTCCCCGTAAACAAATGTCTATTTTAAACAAACATTACTGTGAACCATCTGGAAGACCACAGGCTACTTTGTTGGACTAAGAAAAGATCTATTGTGTTTTTATATACTTTTTCACTGCGTTTTTTTTAAAACATAAGCGTGGCTGAGAAAGTTACACCAAGCGAGTGATGTTACAACGCACCCACCCTGCGTGTGCGTTCACACCGTAACATCAGGAGTCAGGAAATGAGTGCAGGAATTCGAGACAGACATACTCTACAGCAAAAGGGTTCTTGAATTGATGTGTGCGGAGGTTTGAGTGATACCTCCTCATTTACATGGGCTTTACTACACTCGTTAATGTAATTGGCCAAACATTCCGATGCTGGACCCTTTTGGAAACGAGTAATGAGACTCAGCAAGGATTTCCTGAACAAATTAAGTACAGGAGCCTTTGTTACTCCAGGGCTTTTCAACCTTTTGCACCACAAGGTCCACTCGGCCCATTTGTGTATGATCCCCACGGACCACTAGGTGGCGCTCGCGGCCCACTGATGGGTTGCGACCCACCGGTTGAGAATGGTGGTGTAACTCCACGGGGCCGATTGAACATGGCCGGGTTGCCGTGGGAGCGTGAACGCGGGCGTGAGCGCTGAGCCTCCGAAGTCTTCCGACTCAACCACGAATAACCACCGAATCGTCGATCACTGTGGCCCCACGAAACTCTACCCTCAACCTCTCCTAGTCTCGTCCGTTTGGATCACCCACTGCAGATGATTATGTCCCCCCCCCATGCTAAACAGGGCACCAGCTCCCTGGCACAGAAAAGGCATCTGTCTAAACATCTGTTGTCACGTGGCTTAATGATTGCATGCGTTACTGGTGCTGTTTAAAAGCCAACAAAAACAAAATGGCTCGTATTAACGAGTAGTTCTCAGGCAGCAGAGTCTGGCGTCTACGTGTTCGATTTCGAGTGAAGTCAGTGGGCCAAAGCTTCACGAGCCTCATCCCTCGCGAAGAAGGGCAGCCGAGAAGCACGTTTCTTACGTCTTTCTGAGACACTTGCGGTTATGAGTTTGTAAAACCCAGCCCGTTTGTTCGTTATTGCATAAACATTGACTCGATGCACGTGTGCAGAATATGTACAGTGTTTAAAATGCGGCATAGCATTGAATGAAAATAATGAGTGTTACTGAGAGCAGTCAAATGATATTCAAGGATTGAATTACCAACGATATATTCCCTGACATCAGTATAACAAATATACTAGCTTAACAAACAAAAGACCGTCTCTCAATGTACAAATACATTCACCCTTCAGTCTATCAGCAGTTAAGGACATTTCTTGGGAATTATTTGTTAAATTGGCCAAATTCTTAACCGGTTATGATTCTGCTGATGAGACACCGAAAGTCAAAGCCAGTCCAGGAGTTTGCTTTATAAAAACTATGCAACTAAATAAAATCCATATGCAATGCCCATTGTCGGATGGACTGAAACATTTTTTTGTAATTGAAGCGACAGCCTTTCGGATCTTCATGTATGTTTAGCATTTGTCACCCATATCCTCCAATAATTGTTTTAGGGCAGGTTTCGATAGTGACAGCCTCACGAGAAGCACCGTCGTACAATAGCGTGCCCTCGTTAACACCGAGCCGAGAGTGCAATTCGCCTCGAGTCTTTTTTCCCTCGTATGTCTACCCGCCAAAAACCTCCCCTTTGTATATGTCGGGATTTATTTTTAATTTTGCAGACAGCTGCAGCCTCTCCATATGCTCCAAATAACGATCACCCTCCCGATTTATTTATTCTGTAAAGGCACCAGGAGAATTCGTGTGCTCGTCGGCCAAGTTCCATTCGCATGTGGAGGCCCTCTGTGCCAATTCACCAGAGGACTTAAAATCAGCACAAAAGATCAGCCGCGATGGCCTTCCTCCACCACCTACACCAGCACCTACACCCCCCTATAATAATAATAATAGCATTTATATAGCGCCTTTCACCCGAGGGTCACAAAGGTCTCCCATACAGCCTTTACAGACTGTAGGGGTAAGTGCCGTTAGTGAGCACGGCGCACGATGGGGTGGGTGGCCAGCACCATGCCCGGCCACCTTTGTGGCAATGTTTACACACTGCAGTTGGTACTCGTTTGAGTCAACCTAGGGGAGACCCAGGACCACCTTAAAAAAATCGTCACTTGTGTTGACCGTGAGCGGGGGGGGGAATGGAACGCGGGTGGCTGGGTTTATAAATGCTATTATTATTATTAAAGCACGGAGCGGCTAACCCAACGTCTACACCGCCGCCACCACCACCACCACCGCCGCCTCCTCCACCCTTCGTTATGCTCCTACTTTCCTCGCCCACCACAACTTCCCCCAGTCTCCTCCCTCGCTCCAGGGTTTGCATGGACCCTCACTCGTGCGTGTCTTTTTCCCCGGGCCTGAAGCTCATACTTGGGCGCTTAAGTAATCGTATTCGCATGCCTGCAGCCAATAATGACCATAATATTTGTGTGCGTGCATGCGCTCCGTGCTTGACAGCCTTCAAGCGTGGCTCACACATGGAGACACGCTTTTAAATATATATTTTTTTCTCTGTCTGCTCACACACGCTTTGTCCTTGCCCATCGACCCCCACTCTGCAGACACCTAGACACACTATCCCCACTCCTACTCTCTCTCGCTTCCTTCTCTGTGTCTGCACACAGCGACCCATCCAGCATATGCACAATCTTGAAAGCCTCAGTTTTATGGGACATTGGTTTGTACCGTGGTAAAGCAAGCGGTTGTTTGTTGGTTTTTTTCATTGCAGGCTTAGTGGTTTTTCTAGTTTTATAGCAATCTTGTGCCCAGTTTCTCTGCACGTGTATTTTTCCTTAAATGTCGTTCTATGGTTTAATTAAAAACACCCAACTGACTACCTGCAGGCATTTGCAGAGGGCAGAGCAGCAAATCCATTATTATACTATGTGTATATGTCTATGCTCCCTGCCTCTACCAAGCCACACTGATCAGTATTGTGAAGTTATGGTCAAACAAGTCCTGTGGCTGATACGTCATGAGAAAACCTTAATTCAGCAGTGGATTGACAAAGGCATATACATATAGCGATACTTATCTACCTGCCTGCCTGTCTGCCTACCGAGCTACCAATGTCCCTACCGGGTTAAATTATATGTATCTGTCTGCTCACATGCCTGCCTTTATTCATTATAAGCTGTACCCACAAGTGTCCTAGGTCATAGCAGTCCGGCCAAATGTTGCTGCCAATTTTGAGGATCCAATGTGTCTTATACAATCTGACATTTCAGTCCCAAACTTTAAAATTGTGTGCTCATAAATGTTTGTTAAATGTAAGGTGTCCTGGGAAATGATCCATTAACGCGCATCGAAATTCCATCAGCTTGGGCCAAGCTGTGAGAGTGCTCGGGTTTCTGTGCGCCACCTTCCCACTTACGCACTGTACGAATTCCTAAAGGACATACTTCAGTTTCGATCGTGAAGAAAAAGAAAGTACAGATGTCCTGGTTTAGCTAAATAAAAATCAACAAACACAGATGTATGCTTCTCAACAATAGTGACTGAAAATATCAGTACAGCAAGTGTATATAACCACATCAAGATGCGCTCAGACATTTTACACGGAGATCTAATTTAGTTTTTTTTGTTTAAACGCGTTCCATTTGTCTCAAACGGAAGCTGACGATGGACCGTGTGTAAATCACAATGGACTCTGACCAAACCCAGTGTGAGACACTTGGGTTTCTGTCAACCTGGCCTCTTAAAAATGGCCAAAATAGCTCACGGATGTTACATAAGCCATGTGAATTTTGGCATCAGTTAAATCCAGTCTGGTCTGAGGTAAAACTTTATTTTTGCAGTACCCCTATAAACCACCCCGCTCCCTCCCCTGCTCCTCACCGCAATTCAATGGATTGTTACCATTCAAAAGTTGGAGGGGTTATGATTGAACTAAAAATAAATTTAAAAAATACGTTGTATTTTTGCCATTTGTGAACCTGCACTTGAACGGCGAAAGGGTCTCAACAGCGCAGACAGCCAGAATAAAGGAATTATAGACAGTAGGAACAGCAACATTGCATCACGGGACTTTTGCGATTCCTCCGGTTGCTGCAATGTCCCATGTTGCATCAAACGAAACTCAACACAAAACTCTACTCCCTCAGCTTCCCAACCTTCCCAGTAAAAGTGTTTGCAAATGTTGCTCTTTGTCCAATTTGTTTCAAGAACGTGCCACTTTCTTCATTCTTAACAACGGGGTGAAGCAGTTTAGTAAAGCTGTTAAGCTGGCTCAAAATCCCTTCCCGTCCCACCTATACATCTCCACCTCCAATTCCATTTGGTTGTACAACATCTTGAGATATGGTTCAGTTCGGTGCTTTATAAATTGATACTGTATTGCAAACTTGTAAGCGGGTGGTTATTATAATCAGAGACCCTCATTCATGTGCCAAGGCGTAGCGACAACCAATGAACAGAGGTGTACAGAGGCACCAACGGTTACGTTTATTTTGTTTCACTTGACAGTAAGGCTTTGAATGACTCAAAGCCACTTCCTCAAACTACTTGATATCGATTATGCCAAGGCAGTGACCTTAAAGTTGCGGTCGCACACTGGCATTCTTCCTTTCCGGTGGATTAGTCGGCGCATGCAGTGCCCTTCCACATTGGCGGCTTTGGCAGTAAATTTGATGTCGGTAGGGGTCAGGGTGATGGAGGATGGGCCGTTTGCAGGCAAAATAAATCCTGGTAATTCCGCCATGCCGAGTTTTGCGGCGCTGCAATTAGCCCAGGGGAGTTTTTCCTTTACTTCAAAAACCTGGCTTGAATTGGCTTCCAAAGTTATTCATTGCAGCATGCTTTATTTAGATTTACCAGCGACAGTCGTGGTAAAAAAAGCCCCCCCCCTCACCCCTCGAAATCCTCTTGGTGACACGCGCTGCGGTTTTCACCAGTTAGCCAAAGCTATTCCAGATTCTTATTGCGCCGATGGAGCCTTATTGCATCTGGCCCACGGCTGGAACTGGGATGCAGCAAGAAGACAGCTACTGTTCAAGTTGCAGGCTTTCCGCTCTGTCTTCCAAGAGCTCTTCAAATGCCGTGCAAAATAAATAACCGTCGGTCATCTAAGTAAATACGTTCCTAAGCATTCTTCTGTGAATAACAAAGCTCAGAGTGATAGCTTTGCTGAAAAAAGTAAATGGGTTTTTTGCAGATTCCCAATGTGTGGATTTCATTACTTGGACGAAAGAGTGCTATGTGGCCTGGTTTAAAATATTCAGATTTAGTTTCACGTTGGTTTAAAACCCCCGTTTCATCAAGTGCCAAAGGGTGGCTGTTTCACACATTCCATAGCTTCCCGTCGCCTTGAAATGTTTGGTCAGTGTTGTGCTTCCACTGGTGGCCTGCCAAATGGGTCAGGTACTGCTGATGCCCAAGGGCATCACAAACATCACAGCTGGAGGATGTGACACCCAACGGCAGACAAAACGTAAAGCGGACTTCTACCGACAAATACACTCATTGGGCTAATTTTACCCACGGATTAATTTCTCACTGAATATTTTCTGGGTCGCCGGTAAACTGGTGTAGATGGTACGTGGCGAGTTAATCTCAGCCGAAGTGAGAGGTGGAGCGGATGTGGTGTAGCAGGTGCAGAAACAAATTACAGGTCCCCAGCCCAGATAGACTGGCTGAAATGCATCCCTGCTTATACGCAAACAAGCAGCACAGACAGTCGATGCCGTGTCTGCTGGACGTCCTTTGTGGATGACGCGTGAATCTCAGTGGGAATTTTCCCTGGCTATATCAAACTTCAATTATCACATTTGCACCTTCCATTACAAAAAAGAAAAACACACACACACCACTGAGATGTTTCAACACTTGCTAACACGTGTTAGAAGCGTATCATGAGCCCATTTCATATACTTAAAAAAGTAAGTAATTATCTGCTAATCTACTGTATAATAGTTGCATGAACTGTAATTAATTATATATGATTTTTGGACGCGCTTTTGCATTCGCAAGTTGAGCCAAACTGGCTGCGAGCCCTGTGGCAGGAAGCTCGAGTGGTGGTGCGGGACTTGTGTGCAACGTGGCATCGCGCAGTAAATCCCGACGTGGCAAAGCGAGGCGTGGTGCGCCGTGGCAATAATTCCGATTATTATTATTATTATTCGCCCATGAAAGCCTCGCTGAGTCTCTAAACCCTTTTTCAGGAGGGTCCTGCATTTGGATGTTTGGCCGATAGCATTAATGAGTGTGTCGCTACTTGTGGGAGGGAATCCACGGCGCGTACAAAAGGGAGGTGACACTCAAGATTGCCCTATCTTGAGCCCTTCGCGGTCCCGCGCCTATAGGACCGTGCAATTCCTGGTCACCTATCCAAGGACTAATCGGCCTCAATCGTGCTGTAACGATATCAGAAGCGTTCAGTGTGATTTGGTTGTGGGTGGTTGGTTGTCTCCATGGCTCAGTTGCATGGCATTGCTGAATGTGGCAATGCACGGCAAAGCTTGACATGTGTGCTTTTGACTTAATGTAACAAGGTGTAGTGTAATTCATGTAAAGGTTCATGGATTCCTACACTAAAATTGATTCGCACGTTCACAGCGCTTAAGTTAAAGCATGTGTGTCATAATGTGAAGCGTAAGTCTGCTTTATATTGTTAACTAGCAGGGGCTTCCCGGCGTTGCCTGGGTTAATTTGATCGTAACTGGGGATAGTAGTAGAGGCGCCGCTTATCCAAAGTGCGTATTGTAATGGAGGCGGCGCTTATCGTAACTGGGTATTGTAGTAGCGGACCGCTTATCCGAACTGGGGATTGTAATAGCTGCGGGCCTTATCCTAACTGGGTATTGTAATGGTGGTGCGGCTCATGGTACCGTGAGGGCACGGGGCGAACCACAGAAAGTGATCCTGGTGGCCAGGGAAGGCCCGTCGTCACGCGCTAAGGCCCCAAAGAGGAATGCTCGACACAGCTATCTTGAAAGAGCAGCTCTTGAGAGCAATTCTCATATATCGAGTCGTGAAAACCTACACCAATACATAACACGCAGTTTTTTGCCTGAAGGCTAAATCAGCAAACGAGGCAGGTCAAATGGCAGAGAACAAACGAGACTGCACGAGTGAGTCAGACTGAACGAGACGGTACGAATGCAGCTAATTGAATACTTGACGCGCCTAATCGTCAAATTGCACCGTGTTGGGGCTGGGGGGGTGGTGGGGCGGGGGCAGAGGGCGGAATCAATTGTTGCATGCCTACGTGGCCCCATTGCTCATTTGGGGATTTAAGGAGTCAGCTAATTGCGACTGTGGTAAAGTGCAATTCATCACTCACATCACCAATCGTGGCCCAATGCACGGGGTTTTTTTTCAGGAGGTACAAATGGAATCCATCTGGTGACCCCAGATGCCAATGAATGGCTTTCCAAACTCAACAGACAGTAATAAACTTGGTCCGTTTTTCAAATGCCATGTGAAAAAAAAAAAAATCTCATATGGCTGTTTGTGGCTCAGCATGCCGTGGAATTGTGTAGCATGGTGTGGCGTGCTGTGGCCTGGTGTGGTGTGGCACGGTGTGTAGCGTTGTGTCGCATGGTGTTGTGTGTTGTGGCACAGTCTGTCACTGCACATTGCGTGGCATGGCATGGTGGTACATTGTCAAGAATCCCATTGTGTGGTATACAACGGTGCGGCATGGCCGTGGCATCGTGTGGTATGGTGCGACGTGTCACGGGTGTAGCACGGCTCTGTGTGGCAGTGTGTGGCACGGTGAGTCGCGGTGCTGCATTTAGCGTGGGTGTACCACGGTGTGACACGGTGCGTGGCGCGGTTTGCCTGGCGTGCTTGACCGCGTAGGCGGTGCGAGTCTCGCGGCCCCCGCGCTGCTCGATGTGCTTGGCGGCCTCCACCACCTGCTCCGTGGTCTCGTAGTCGCTGAGCGTGAACTCGTGCACGGCCATCTCCCCGTACTGCACCAGGCCCACCTGCCCCCGCACACAAACACACGACCTTGCTGTGAGGCTTCTCAACAACACATTGGTTTTTCTTTAAAGGAAAGGGGGTAAAGGGCGGCACGGTGGCATGGCGATTAGTGCTGCTGCTTCACAGCAAGAAGGTCCCGGGTCCGAATCCCGACTCGAGCCTTTTTGTGTGGAGTTTGCATGTTCTCCTCGTGTCCATGTGGGTTTTTGCCGGACACTCCGGTTTACTCCCACAGTCCAAAGGCATGCTGGTGCATAGGTTAATGGGCCTGCGGGCTAAATTGCCCCTGGTCCCCTGTGATGGACCGGCGTCCAATCCTGGGTATAATCCTGCCTTGCGCCCTGTGTCTGCCGGGATAGGCTCCGGCTCACCACGACCCTGTACAGGATTAAGCGGTTTCTGAAAATGGATAGATGGATGGAAATCTACGTTTCAACATAGCACTGCTCTGCACACTGCTATGTGCAGGAATAGAAGTATTCATCATTGTGTCGTGTTCATAATGCGCCTCATGCTGCTGTTGGTCGGCGTCTTGGCAAAGGCTGAATGTTTTCTGCACCAATGCACTAGTTTCCTGTCCACCTCCCACTCACTCAGCGGTCTGCGATTTACATCACGAATGTAACAACATAGGTATGAGAATCTTTTTTGGGTCATGGAGAAGGTTTGAAACATAATCCCTATTAACAAAAAAAACCCACTGGACTTGCCATTTATGAACAACAAACTGTTTCCCTTATGTTTCCGCTCACCCCTCTCCACCACTGCCTCCATCGTTATCTACCTTGATATTTCAAACACGCCATGACCAATATCGCAATTATTATTATTTCTGTTATAATCCACCAGTGGCCTTGCGTGCACTCAGTTGCCAGAATAATTCTTGATGGTCATAATGACTGTTGATAACTTAAGCAGTTTTCCATCCTTGGCTAGGCTGAGGCTTCCTGTGAGCCCAACGCTTACCCCCCCAACTTCATTCCCAACATCAAACATCTAAGGCTCGGCAGCACCAGTGGTCAAGGTAGCCGTCGTGATGGTGATAGATGTGATGGCGATGACGTTCATGATACTGATGTAGGTTTTCACGGCTCGATTCATGATGGTTGCTCTTCAGAGCTGTTGGGAGGCGAAACATCGTGAGGGAGAGAGGGAGATCGCTCGACACGGTTATCCCGAAAGAACAGCTCTGAAGAGCAACCATCATGAATCGAGCCGTGAAAACCTACATCAGTAAATCGGTAAGTTTGTGACAGAAGGCTTCAAGAAACCATTGTAGATACATTCAGGAAAATGAGGTTGCAATTGCTTGGCACATATACAGATTGAAGAAGGGCAGATAAGTGAAAGAGGCATTTGGAGTAGCACTCAGAGGATGCTGACCAAGACACACAGCCAGATGGTAGGATAGATGATAGATAGATGTTTATAATTACAGCAGAAAAATACCCATTTGGAGACCTGTACGAGAGGACCTGGATGGTCATGTTTCTGATTTACATCCACAGGATCCAGCAGAACGATGGACGCGACGGTGAGGGTGGCATCAAAAATCTTGACCATGATGATCACTTTACCTTGAAAAGCAGTGAAACGGCACAGCCTCGCATCCAAAACAAAGGAATCAAATGAACGATTCTGTGCCTGATTTCATCGTCGCTTCGTACATCGACACACGCATACGAGTCGCACTGTAGTTGTTTTTAAGATCGCCGTCGAGGCGTGCTACTGGTAGCAGTGCAGATCAACTCACAGTGTGGCTATTCGCAGATGGTCAGGCTGCCCTGCCGATGTAAACATGACCTTTGGACATAGCTGGCCGCCAGGCACGTGGTGGCGACGGGAGACCCGCGAGCTCATTTCCACGCCCTCGGGTTTTCAGAGGACGGCCTTCATTCAGCGGAGGAGCCAAATGCAAACCAGATGTCGGCCGTTGTGACAGGGTTGGAGGGGGTGGTGGATCGACGTAAAATTTTCATAATTTTCTGACGACAAGCGCAGGATAACCTTCGACCCCGCGGAAAGCTTTCCTCCGGCTTTACCTTTGACCCCCCGCCCCAACATATAAAGCATCTCAAAATTAAACGAAAGAAAGAAAACTTTTTTGCCTGAGAAAGAAAGTGAAGCAGGAAAGGAAGTGGATACTCGCTGCCAAAATTCAGTGTTGTCATTTCCTGTTGCATAACCTTTTCCAGATTTTTTTTGGTGAACATTTTTTTTTCTTTTTAACATTTTAAGACATATAGATTGCCTGGAAAGCGAGAAAACAGTGTTTGGGAACAATGCAGGATTTATTTTCTTGTCATTTTAATGTGCATTCTGTTTCGGCCTCAAGATGTCTGCAACGTTTCTCATCAATTTCCTTGTGAAGTTGTGCATGTATACATTTTTACTATTGCAATATTTCAAATTGCCAATACGATGCCATCTATCATCAACAGATGAGGAGGCTGATGGGATGAGGAGGGTGATAATTGCGGGCAGAAATTAATTTCCCATTGAATATCTTAAGGGTTTCTGGTAGACTGGAGTAGATGTGTGTCTACATATCACCAGCCCTCGCCAAGAGAAATACTGGATGTGGTGTTCCAGGTGTGAAAGTATTTTCTGGCCTCAGTAATCTGGACGGAGCCGATTGAAAGTCAGCCCGGATTTCGGGGAGTGTTTTTATGTATATGTATCCGTACGAAGATACTAGTTTGTTATCTCGGTCATGTATGCACACTAATATATAATCAGCACCGCTGTTTCTACGCAGGTTTTACTGATAAGCATTCTGAGTGTGTATTTTTAGTTTATCTTGTTTAACAAGTATCGGTAAATCCTCAGCTTGTCCACACAACACCGCAAGCATTCGCTGCGGTTCACTGCAATGGTTTTGTAGTTTACTGCTCACTCTGCTCTCAAGGGGTCAAGCAGAACCTGACGTCTGGGAAAGAGGATAACGCAAAGCCATGATTCACACATCAGCTGTTCGCGATGTATTTGTCCCGCTATGGCTTCCCCTGCCCACGCGTATGCTTGAATATTTTGGTTTCTAGTCTGGAAAGCCCAAAGTACCTCCTGGCCCCTTGTCCCCCCACCCACAAAAGTGAGCTCTCATTTAATATCTGCATCATCAGCCATGGTCTATCCACTGCTGGATGAAGACCTCCTCAAGCCTATGCCCTTTCTCAGTCTCTCAATGCAATGACCTGTCTAGCACACGAGCTGATTTCATCACCATATATCGTCACTACTATGGGCGAACTGTCAGGAGTTGTAATTCAATGCTTTGCAACGTAGTGGATGTAGCACCTCTAAGTGGCTTTAAAAAACCATCTAGTCTTACACGCATGTTTCCATGCAAGTATTGTGTCAAAATCTATTTAAATAAATAACTCGGTGCATTGTTTCACGCTTCATTGCAAAGAACATAAAAACAAACATGACCATGTTTCCAAATGTCTAAACACTGTCTTGGCTATTGCTCTGTAGCACTCAAAAATAGTCCCGTTCAGACCACTAACACTTTTCGCTGTATGAATCTGTGAGCGAGATTGGCGGCACTGCCACCGATCAAATCACACGCGAAAGCTTGCGCGCGCGTAGAGTCAATCGCAGCCCTCTAGGAATCGCTGGCAAAAAAAACCCCACCTCTAATCAGTTACGCGTGGTCCCACGTAATTTGGCCCGTGTCTGGCACTCCAGAAGAGTGTGCTCTCTCGCTCACAGCCCCAAGCCTCTCATCATCGGCCGAGCTACGCCAACGACTGGGCTTTGAGAACAGTCGCTGCTGCAACCGTGCCGCCCCCAACCCTCCCAGCGCCCTTCCAGTAAGGTCATGGAGTCACGGTCAGCCAAGGGGGGGGGGGTGATGGAGGGAAGGGGATCAACGCAGGAATGTGAGCGTTCACAAACCCTGGCACCGCACGTTGGCTCCACGCGCCCGCGCTCACACACACGCGCTCACACACGCTCACGTGTACGAGCGGTGGTTGCGTTGCCAGAAGGAAGCCCACGGGAACGCGGCATCTGTTTTCGATGCCGGTTCGACCTAATTTAATCGCAAGAGAATTATTTGGCCGTCGTTTCGGCACTGCCGTTGTGCTTGCCTACGCGTACTCACTTCGCTTGCTTTAGTAGACTACAGTGCCGATACAATAATAATAATAATATGCTAATGGCCATTGGTAATCGATTGCTAGATGGAGGCCTTGTTGCGGTTGTTTGACCATACATCGCCACCCTGGTTCATGCGAGTTAGCGAATGGAGTTTCCAGGATCAGTTCAAATGTCACACGGCACCGATTTTTAGGCATGGCCAGCAATCGAACATTTCAAGAATCCCCTTTAAAAATAGCATGCAAAAGTTCTCGTCTCCATTGGTAGCGCTAAGCCAGTGGTTCACATTACATAATCTTGTGGCAGAGAGTTCAGTCTGTTGAAAGGAAAACCAAACTTGATCGAGATTTACAATCTGGATTTTTAAAAAGTAAAAAAATGGCTTGAGCGTCTCAAATGGAGCTGACTTTGCTTGCGCCATGAATGTGGCAAATGAGCTCGTGGGAGAGGATTTAGGAAACCGCGTTCGGTTTTAAATGTGGCCTTCGCATGCATCCTCTCACCCTGGTCTGGCCTGGGCCGATGTGGAACTTCTTGACAATGTTGATGAGGAAGCTCTGGACCTCCTGCCATGGGTAGATGCTGTTAGAACCGTCCAGGACGATGACGATGTCCATGAAGAGACCACACCCTGGCGAGAAAAGAGGAAACGTACAGTCCAAGAGCGGGGCTAAACAAATCAGCTCCATTATCTTGATTTTTGGATTTTTCTTAATTTTTATTGCAGTTGTGTTGCCGGCATCATGTCAGGAAATTAAGTGTCCATTTTGGAATTCTTTGAAGAACAATGAATCCCCCAATTACAAAGAACGGCTTGAGGAAGGCGATATTACAACTGCTTTTGAGATCGCCTTAGGTAACTGGTCACACTAGGGGGCCCCTATAAATTTTCATGTGCCCTGCTATAGACATTTCTATCACATGGTAGTCAATACAAAAAAATGGTCAGAGCTGGAATTTCTGCCGAATTCAGTGGAAAACTGGATGTATTTCTTTGTTCAGTTATATTTGAGCAGGCTAAGCTAACCCCCCCCACCCCCCATTTTACTCTACTTGAGAATCCAGTATAATTGCAAGTTTGGCTTTAATCTGCTTTGAATTCAGACTCGAATCCAGGATCCCAGTAATGCCTGCTCAGTTTCCTATAAGAACGTTCAATCCAGCATCCACGCAGAAACACAAAGCAGCTCTTTAGTGAACAAACATATAAGCATGGCGCTGCATGGATTAAATAATTAAACAAAACGAATGGTTTGCTTACGTGGAGGCATGTGTACACTGGCTGTCTGCAGAGTCAAAGCATGCACCGGTTGCCTAAATAATTAAGACTTTTGGAATGTTCATAATTGTTTGTGTGTGTTGCAGTCGGTATGCGCGTGCGTCTGTGATTGAGGTCGGCCAAGTTCAGTTGTCGGGCGTGATGCACCTTAGTGGTGTTGAGGACTTGGTCTCGGTCCTCTTCTGAGTTGAATAATTGTGCAAACATCGCCCTTATGAATATGAAAACGATGGGGCATGCTTGGCACTGCCCACACCACCTACTTTGCGTTCCATTTAAACCGTGATGGATGTTTAATAGCGCTGGCTCCAACAGTCTGTACGGCTACCTGAGGGATACTTTTGTACGTGTATGAGCGTGCTAGTTGACTTTCTGCGCCTGTTTCAATTCCTAACTCAAGGTGGAAGAGCGACGCTCGCAACAACGAGCAGAGCGACGGGCGGCTAAAACACAGCAAGTGAGCAGCACACGTGTTGCATCCGAGAGTCACCAGTTAGTTACGGTCTTTTCCGTGACCTCCTGCCAGCGATCTTCTGACACTTCACGTGACCTAAAAATGTACTCTTAACCTAGCACGAGCTCGGTGGTGACGTCACCATCATCAATTGGTAGCGAATCGTGGACGTTATGATTGCCGGTGTGCGCAGACTCACGCTGGGCGGCGGGCGTGAGCGTGCTGGTGACGTGGAAGTCGGCGCTGACATTGGTACACACTCCAGCCGTGAAGTAGGAGCTTCCGCAGTGCTGGGCCCACAGTGGCCCACACGCCTAGGGGAGCAGGGGTTAGGGGTCAGAGGTTATTGCCAAGAGGGATAGTGATGGGAAGGCATCGATAAATGCGAGAGTTTTTACGAGAGGGAGGGAAATGTGTGATGTGACAAAGTAGACCGTTGTTACAATTTGTCTTTGGCCTTCTCTACTATTTTTCTTCATAAGTGAGTTCCACACTTCGCACCAGCTCTTTTTATATAAATATAGACTGTGAATTTGGATGATGTGGCAGGTGGGGTTAAAAGCCGTAATTTGGAACACTTATTTATCTGACAAATCTTGCAGCATCATTTTGTTATTGTTTTAATTTGGGCATCTCAACATTGCAATGCAAAAGGTTGAATGGGTTCATGCACAAGACTGGGTCAGCCTGAGGTTACAAATTACTGTAAGTCTTGTGCCAAACATGTAAAAATATACTATCCCCTTCATCGGCAAATCGAGCAATTCGCTCCTTGTGGAATTTCAATTCAACTGTATTTGTCAACTCTACCATATGTACAGGACATACAGAGGATCGAAATACCGTTTCTCTCAGACCCCGGCGTTGTTTACTGTCGTTGTGAAAGCCAGTGTCCCGGTAATTGCTATCGGTTACTAATATGAACGCCATTATTCACCAAACGGTGAATGTACGTTTTGGACCAAGCACAAACTACAATTCAGAGAATGTACATCCATCACACATAACGCGCAGTGAGCAAGTGTAAATACAAGCATTTTAGTAGAAAACTAAAATTGCTGACATGCGAAGCTTTAAGTGAATAGTAATACTGCAAGATTTACACGCATATCGCTGTGTAATCATGAAGGGAAACATTACGTTGATAAACCACCGGACACAGGGGCGAGGGGAACACATTGGGTAATGTGGGCACAACTGCCCTCTGCGTCCGATCAAAGGCTTCCCACACGTGTGGCGCTATAAGCGTTCGGCACATGGAAGGGATCTCAGCCAGATGCTACGGAGATGTTAATTTCACTGCTGCGGTAGTTTGAGCCAAGCTCCTACGTGACCACTGTCTGGTACACTGACGGCGGCTGTCCTGTAATTTTCTCAAGTCTAACGCACTTGGTTACCAGAGTTAAATGAACGTATAAGCAGCCGTGATGTGTCCACTAAATGCCTCCTCAAATTCGTCGCGATCCCGCACGGTCTCCCGATGAAACCATGCCAGCGAGCTCCTACACCAGAGCTGATCTCGTTGTTCCATCTCCACTGTGGATGTCCATTTGGACGTGCTCTCTCCTTTGGCTGCCGGTCATCATTAGTTTCGACCACCTGCCACCATCCCATCTAACTATGCGTCCTGCCCAAGCCCACTTACTTTTCTTTACTGTCAATATAGATATGTATAACCAATCAATATTGACAGTAATCCAGGTGTTCCTCGTTATATCCAAGCGCATACCACAAGTGCATCTCCACTCCTCCCACATCCAAAATAACTGTCGTTAGTCGACGAACCCCTGCGTTGTTACACCCCTGTAGAGTCATTAATACGGCTCGCAATATCACGCTGGGAGACAGTTGTCAATCATGGGGCCCTTTGCAGGTGTAGAGTTCGGCCCCAGACTGCACGCACTGCCCCGCTGGGCCAAGTGTCACAAACAGAGTTGAACCAAAGCCAAACCCCAGGAGGAGAAACGAATTGTCGTGAATTATGTTGGGATCAACGTGTTCCTGGCAAAACCCACCGTTTTTACTTAACTTTGCTCAACAATTCGTCTTATCATTCCTTTGTGAGCTCAACCCGCGCATTTGTTATTTGGAGCCTCCGCCACGTTCCGTAACGCGATATTTATTGTTCCTCACTGCGGAAGCGATCGCCCGTTCGTTTCGGGACAAATAATACGTTGAACAAAGAATAATGTGTGCCGCGCTGCTGGTGTTGGCAGGAGCGCCGAGGCCCATGCCAGGCGAGCCGTCAACTGGCCGTGCCAGGAAACGAGGCACGAGACCGGGAATCATTTTACCGTCTGAGTGTGGATTTTGCCGCCGTCGTCGCATAAGTAGGTGAACTCAATTAAACTCTTAACTCGACGTGAGACAGATTTATAGAGCGTCTTAAGACGCTGGACGAAATGGCAGGACATGTAGCACTGGGAAAAGTGGAGATGGATGGAAACAGAGGACGGGACAATAACTCATCAGGAGCGAAGCAAAAGGTCTCGAGGCTGGATTTTAACTTGGGCATGGCATTAGCAGCATCGCCGGAAGGGGGGCATTTCAGATTACAATGTATGGGGGTAGCAGCTGAGGAGTGACTTCGAACAGAGTGAAGTAGAAGACTTTGATTGATCTGCTGGAGTGGTAAGCTCACGGACGATTAGAAAATTAGGTGAGAGGGGAGAGGCAGGCAGGGACGAGTCTATAAAAAAATCTCTAAAACTGTGAGGGTGATCACGATGAAGTCGATCCAGAAATGGATTGGGGGGCTTATGGAGAGATCTGGAGATTGGGGCAATGTAGCCTTCTGTCCGGGTGTCTGGCAGAAACCCACAGCACGCTACAAGCGTGCATGATGAAATGACCTCCCAGCCACGAGTCTGTTCCCACCGAGATGGAATTTGGCCCCGGCACCAACACACGAAGAGCCACATATGTCTATATTTGGTAACGCTGACATCTGCGCTTCAATACATTTCAGAACAGGTCAAGTTCCCACTGTGAAAGAAGGAAGGGGCATTTCATATACCGTGTGATGTTAAAGGATGGTCTGTGATCCAGCACCCCACAATTCAATACCACGGTCAAAAGTGAGGGTCAAGATAACCTCTGGCCCGCGCGCGAACTCGTGAACCCGGAACTCACCCCGGTGCCACTGATCTACGCCTCTGATTCATTGCGTCATCGCGTGGCAGACGGAGAGGAAAGGAATGTGTTGACACGGGGGGATCGAGTTTAAAGGAATAATTTAAACTTGAGGTTTGTTTGGCAGAATGTTTTGTTTGATACGGACGGCCAACGATTACAAAGTGACAGCATTTGGTTTTGTAACTGATAAGCCAGAGAGCCCGAAAAGCTGCATTTTTGACAGATGGAATGCATCATTCTCTTGATATTCCTTGCAAATTGACGACAAGACAATTCACAGTTGACATTCAAATCCACCGCTTAAACCTGGCGCCATCCCGTGTCATTCACAGTGAGTGGCGGAAATATATTTGTTTCGTTTTCCCGCTTCTTTGGGTATTTGTACAATTTAAAATATATATATACTTTGTTGTCGTTCCTCACCAGAAATCCTTTGCTGATCGGGTCATTCACGAGAGTCATTCCCAGTGTCATGTTGTCCTGCAGTTCAGTGGCGTTGGAGACAGAGATGGAATCTGGAGGGAAAGGGAAAACATTTTTTTTTATAAAGCCATAGAATGAGGGTCGCGATCTTTTGCACCCTTGACCACAGGGATTCAACTAATCGTCTCGATCCGAGGCCACCAATAAATTCAAGAGTTGGTCCTTGTAGTCTCTCAATAGATGCTCTTCTGGGATAGGTGTGTCGAGCATTTCTTCTCTCTCCTTTGCTCGACACAGCTTTACCGAAACAGTAGCTCTTGAGGGCAATTCTCATACGTACAGCCATAAAAAAAACTCCATCATCTTGTTGTGTTTACCATCTTGTGTTAATTTCTTCCTCTTTCTGTCCCATCTCTACAGCTTGATTCACTGTTAGTCTGAATATAATTTTAGCGTGTAATTTGTATACCTTTCATTCATTCATCGTCATAATCCGCTTAATCCTGTACAGGGTTGCGGTGAGCCGGAGCCTATCCCGGCAGACACAGGGCGCAAGGCAGGGCTATACCCTGGATGCGACGCCAGTCCATCACAGGGCATACCGTGTTCATAAATTGTGCACAGTATACGTGTGTGTGTGGGCCCTCACTGCTCAGGTGGAGCGGAACGCAGCCCCTGCGGTACGTGTCGGGGATCGGACACTTGTAGACGTCGCCCATCTTCCGATAGGGGGTTCCTTCCCAGGGGGCACCCACCAGCAGCCTGGCACACCGGGAGGGAGGGCAACGGTTAGCGTCCGACAAGAGGTGGCCTGCAGGTGGCATGCATGTGGCCGAGGCTAAGTCGGCTTTAGTCCTCTTAAGCCCGCTTCCCAGCCGGCGGCATTCAAACTACAGCCCGCGTAGAGAAACCTTGCGAAGCCGGGGTCGGCGAGAGAGGGCGCAAGGTCACCGCTCGCGGAGCACGTGGGCGGCAGATGCCCTCGGTGGAGCCGTACCCTCGTGTGCTCTGCCTCGCGCACACTCGTTTATCGACGTCAGTCGTCTAAAATGAGTTCCAAATTCAAAAGTCCTCGTGTCATTACGTGGCACTCATTTGAAATTGCACGCGCTATGGAAGCACCTTGTTTGCATGCTTTACCACAAGCTATGTGGTTATTGCAAGCTTGATGCCTTGTTAAAGGTGTCTGTTTTTGGTTTGAACATCTTAACACGCGTATTATTGCCAGAAATTGTAAACCCTTTTCTTTTGTTGTGGGTCGGGAGTTTTGCTAAAAGGCCTGCACGGGGAGTGTGTGTGAAGCGGAGTAGTCGGATGAGATGGGAGAGGCAGGTTCATGGAGGATGTTGACGACTCAGTATGATCTTGAACACTGGAAGCCGGTGGAGAGAGATTGGAGCATTGGGGTGATGTGGTCTCCTTTACAGGGGCAGGTCAGTTACTTTTCGTGTATCTGCTGACGCTGGAGAAACTGGCCGAATGGTCGTCAGACGTCTGGAAGCAATCCTAGCATCTCAGCAGCGCTAGCTCGGTACTCCGATGTGGACATTGGCCCCGAAAGCCACCCAGCCAATTGGCCACGCTAATGAGGTAACAGCGATGCCAGGTTTCCATGAATTAAGATTTTTAGTTCTGGATTGGCACCTCATGCAGATGGGCCTGCCCAGTTACAGCTCTGAGCCAGGCCAGACCCATAAGCTTTCACTGACACAGAACTGAGGCAATGGTGTCACTAGGCAAGACTTTCCCCCACTTGGCTGTGCCTTGGTGAATAATCTGCCATGCGTTTCGCATCCCAAAATAGTCTATCACTGGCTATATGGAGAATAAATCCATGCACATGTCTTGTATGTGTTTATTTAATCTAACTTTGATGCAACAAATAAAAAAACATTTTCCTGAGAAGGACCGCATCTAAATCCCACTTTATGTAAATATACAGTATAATGTCATTACATGTGTACTACGCGTATCTAATTGCTGTCTAAATCACACACTTCAAAGTAATTGGTGATTGGTATCTAAATAACACGAGACACGGATTAATCGTTAATTTTGTATCTCCACCGCATTACTGCAGTAATTTGTAATTTTAATGCATTGTGCCCGTCTCTGCAGCGACAGGATTAAACATTTAAGCTCTGCGAGTTTTATTCGCCAAAACCGAAACTGTGAAGTGTCAGAAATAAGAGAACGTGACCTCGTCCCTCAGTCTCCCCGGATACATTCTTCTGTCTCGATGACCTTGTTTATCTATTCCTTCCAGTTTCCTTTGAATCGCAAGCACAGTGCGGTCCCCATCGAAATGTCAACGCTGCTTGAAATACCAGCGGTATGACGAGTCACCACCCCCACTGATGGTGAGTCTACAGACATTTATAATTTGTGGCTGTGATTCGATAGAAGGATTCGATTCTCTTCTGTCTCGTTTTGCCATCTCGTTTGTACTGTAGCGCGCCGGTATCCTGTCTCCGTTTTAGTTTTGTTTCCTACGCGTGTCCGAATGCACCATAAGCTTATCTTTTGCTCGTAATCCGTATTAATGAAAAACACATTGAGTATTGCAACGATGAATGGATGCATCGTTAAACCACTATCAAGAGCCCTCTCGTGTGGGTTACAAATAGATCAGTAGACTGAAAACATCGTGGATACCAGGGTGGAGACGCAGTTGTTTGGTTGTGAATTGGATGTTTTGAGCAGCAAGGGGGCCGAATATGAAAGGATATATATAGATTGTTGTGGTGGGGAAGGAGGGTTTGCGGTTACTACTGCAAATTCCTCTGAATTCGAGGACCTTTGAAACCCATTGCCCTGCTGACATTGTGGCCTGTGTCTTGCAGACTGATTTTTGTTTTTTTACATCGTGAGTCATAAGGGCCTCATGGACTCTTTCACAACTTTTCAGGAGGATCTGGCGAATGGACTGTTGATCTCTTTTTTTTACATCGAACTGTCAGTCGTTTGCCCCTACTTCACCCAGGACCGGTTGAGATATGACTCACAACTGTCCCAGTCACGACTGTGATTCGGAAGTGCATAAAGCACCACACCACTGCTCCCACAGATGACAATATTAAATTTAAAATGTACTTCGTCTATTTCACCAGGAAAGTCTCACTGAATCACAAGGCTCCTCTCAGTAGAGTCCTGCCTCGGGATGTTTAGCCAATTCCATTATGAGAGTTTGGCATGTGGGAGGAAACTAGGGGGTGACACTGAACACTCCGCACGGTTAGATTAAAAATCCACTGCTGTTATGTGCTTTACTGGGTTCCTGTGTTTTTTACATTTTAGCTTGTGTGGGAATGAACACTAGTGTTTGCAGAGAAACCCCACACGTAATAGTCGAGGACATTCAAACCTACTTGCCGTGCTATTCCCCTACATCGACCCCAATGTTCTGCTGGTGAGTGTGTCACATACAGCTGTGTTTTCATCCCGGTGTGTTCCACCACCCGCATCGTCCAGTTTCTGGATTGCAAGCGTGTTTGACGACCATACACACCAAATCACTCGCTGACGGTGATGCAAATCATCTTCTCTTCCTATGACGGGGAATGATCGGCAATGTTCTTATGTTTGCGCCAAGGCAGATGATGATTGCCTGAAATGCTGTATTGATGTAGGTTTCATGGCTCGATGGATGAGAATTGCTATTAGCCTGATGGTGCTATTAGCCTGACGACGCCTCCAACGTGCGAGGCGAATCGTCGCGAAGGAGAGAGGAGGGACGCTCGACGCTGCTATCCTAAAAGAGCAGCTCTTGCGAGCAGTTATCTGAAATGCTGCCAGTGAATTGTTGACGTGGCAGGTGGTGTCACTGTGGGATTCGCGTTTTGAGATTGGTGGCCACAGTCGCCCTCGGGGCTGTTGACGATTGTCCGTACGGGTCGGAGATAGCCGCGTGTGCCGTGCAATGAAAGGAAAGGCGTGATGGACTTATTTAAATTCGTATCAAAGTAGTCTGGCATTTCCTGAAATCTAATCGTCCTACCCCTCCGCTGCTGAATAATTGCTCTCAGGCATATATTTTTTTTAATCAACAAAGGAAGTTTTGTAGTGGAATGGTGAGTCAATTTTTTTCTAAGTCGTATCGCATCGACATTTAAAAAACATCAGTCTAGCAAATGTGGTAGGGTACAACTAAAAACACCTCTCCAATGTTGGCCCCCCGTGCACACTGCACGCCCAAAAGTGCACGAGGAAAAGGATCATGTAAAGTTAAGAATGTGTCCCTTCGTCTTGTTGGTGTGTGAAGAGTCGGTCATAATAACAGTT